>PIJE02000013.1:87087-291232 GCA_002895965.2 Coryphaenoides rupestris
ATGAGAGAGAGGAAAGAGAGAGGAGAGAGAGGGAGAGGTAGAAGATTAAATGAGAGAGGTAGAGAGAGAGAGAGAGTAGAGAGAGATAGAGAGGTAGAGAGAGAGAGAGAGAGAGAGAGAGAGAGAGAGAGAGAGAGAGAGAGAGAGAGAGAGAGAGAGAGAGAGAGAGAGAGAGAGAGAGAGAGAGAGAGAGAGAGGAGAGAGAGAGAGAGAGAGAGAGAGAGAGAGAGAGAGAGAGAGGAGAGAGAGAGAGAGGAGAGAGAGAGAGAGAGAGAAAGAGTGTGTGTGTTGGACTGTAGGCGTGCTTTTGACTCTTTCCTGCTGGAACTTGCTCCGCGTGCTGGAGCATCTCTGGCTGATTATCAGCTTCTCCAAAGCCAGACCCAGGGCTCGGGTGCACAATGGGGCCCCAGCACCAGTGTTGCTCCCTGGGCCTGCAGGGGCTTTCACCGGAGCTCCTTTGCACCTCCTTCTTCCACCTCCCCCCTCCCTGCTCCTCGTGGGTACGACTGGTGGCTAGCTCACTGTGGCCGTGTGTTTCTACCACGGGGATTAGGGAGGAAGGGGATGGGGGTACTGGGGGGGTGGAGCGAGAGGGGGGAGCGAGAGAGAAGAGAGGAGAATTTGGAGGGGGGCGGGGGGCACGGTTATTTATAGTGTCCTGCTTTTTTTTGGACAACTCCGAAAGTTCATTACACGTTTCCTGTGGAGGGTCAGGCAGGTCTTGTGGCTTCCAGATGTTGGGGAGGACGAGGGGGAGACAGATGTCGGTCCCAGGTATTGGGAGGAGGAGGAGGAGGAATGGGACAGATGTCCATCCTCTGCATGGAGGTGTGGGTTTGGGGCAGTGGGGGGGGGGGGGGGGGGCTAGGTTGGTTAAACTGTTTGCTCAGTGATGCAGAGTTTGATGTTTTTGGTGCCACACTGCTAGTAAATCAAATTGCTCATTTGCACACAAGCACACACACACTCTCTCTCTTGTGCTCCCGGTCGTGCTCGCACACGCATGATTCATTACGGTCATAAAGGCTTTATTAAGAAGGCTGCCCTCTAGTGGTGCGTGTTTTACATCCATGCGTCAGTGCAATTTTCTGTCGTTTTTTTTCTTCATATTTGTAATATTTTGTGTCTTTTAAGCATTTGTTGCAATTTTTGAAGACTGAAGCCAAAGGTTTTAAATAAAAAGGCCACTGAATTTCACTTCACTGCAGCTCTGTGTCGCTGGCTCTGTGCACATTTTGTCTGCAAGCAACGCTCCTTATGCTACCAATCGCTTGTCTGTGCTTGAACTTGAAGTTTGGCTGTTCTGTTTCACACTGGGCTGTCTCAGAAAAAGTAGAATTTAACCTTTTTGTCTCGATTCGCTGCCGGTTAGTCAGACACTTCATCTTTTCAGTTGCGTGTCGGGTCGTGGGCTGGGCGTCATGCTCTCGAATGCCTACAGGTAGACTGCGGATATTTGGGTTTGTTTCCTAATGAAGATTGATGTCGAATGTTTGATCTTAAGTCTGATATACCCTCGAGCTGAGGCAGTGATAATTAATTTGGAGGGTTGTCAGGTTTGATTCTCTGCTCCTGACATGAGAGATTAGGATGATTTTGAGCAAGGCACCTTATCTCCTACTGGCTTCTGACCCGCAGCTTATTTATCCCCTTGCTCGGCAAACGGCCATGTCCTAACATGGGTATGCTGAGGAGTTGAGTGCTCTTAAAGAATTCACAATACAGCGGACTACTTGCATATCTCACTCCTACTGTGCACTTGACTAGCTCTAATTATAGTCTCTGCAGGTGTTTTATAGAAACTTCAGAAACAGTTTTTTTTCATTCTTCTCAGCCTCACTTAGGTTGCTTTGTCTAAAATGCTAAATTATGAAATGTGAATGCATTAAGGCAGGGGTGGGCAAACTTTTTGGCTCAAGGGCCACATTTGGTTTTTAAAACTGACAGACAGGCCGGGCCATTAGTAGATGAGGATCATAATGTCTAACTTGCGTTATGATCCATATACTGTATATTGAAGTAGCCTAGTCATCGTATCAACATCCATAGGCTGTCATTATGTAGTTAAATCAAATAAATGAAGTACAATTCAATAATATAACAATATTTATTGAACCGGAGCGATTATAAATAATATGTGCTCTAATAATAAATAAATGTTATTTTCTTTCTTCTCCTCATTGAAGAACCTTACATAAACTAACAGCTGAGCATCGTCAGACACATCAGTGGACTCATCTAAACCTATGCATGGTGCCTTATGAATGGCTTCATCCAGCTGAGCACATCCTGGCTTCATATTTCCCTTTTCTTTGTGGCTGATGGTGCTTATATAGGTATTTCCTTGATTTTAGCACAAAACTCTTCTTTATGTTTCCCCTCAAATAAGGTGTCATCTACTGCACTCATGCACTCCTTAACAACCCCTCCGTCGGTCAATGTTTTTTTATGTTGACCCAAAATCCAAGCAACTCTAAGGGAACATTCATCAGCACGTTGTTGGGCAGTGAATGAATGTGTTAGGATTCTAGTGGATCGATCATACTGGGCTCTCAGATCGTTTATTTTCTGCGCCCTCAGTTCAGATTTGGGCAGGTATGTTTGGTATGTTTGGTGAAAAAATGTATGTTTTGTCTTGTAGTGGCTTCACATTACCGCTTTGAATAATAGCCACAGTCTCGGGACAGATGAGACATACAGGGTTTGAACTGCCCGTGTGAAGAATAAACATGTACACGTCTGTCCAATCTTTATTAAAGGCTCTGTCTCACTGATTATCTTTCTCTTTTTAAAGCGTGCCATACTGAGTAGCGTCACGTCACGTGACCTGATTGGGCCGCTAAGCCAGTGCCGTAAAAGCTCGAAAAGATGTGCCGGTTAAAATAGAAACGTGACAACTAAATTGTATAATACTCAATCATTTATCGGTTATAGGTCCGGGTCCGGATAGGACGGCGTCTGGGTCTGGACCCGGACCACGGTCCGCCTATTAGTGACCTCTGATCTAGTGGAACCAATGAAGGAATCAATTGCAGGAAGAAAAAAAACAGCTAAATGAATAGGCCTACTACAAATTTAAATGTATTATAGGACTGTTGTTAATGTAATGCCCGAAGGGCCGGATTAAACAACGCAACGGGCCGTATGTGGTCCGCAGGCCATAGTTTGCCCACCTCTGCATTAAGGCATTACATGAGCCTCAAAGTCGACTACATATACTCTTCTCATAGAAGAGGACGAGGAACAGAGAACCATCCACACGTAAAGTGTGTGTTTGTCTGTTGTGTGTGTGTTTACCGTTACCAGCTACATGTGTGGAGCCCTATTTAGCGTTGCACGCTACTTAAATGTTTTATTTAACACCTTCCCGAAGATGTCTATTGTACTCCAGGTGAGATCCCTAGTGCTCTATGAATTAAACCTGTTTTTGTCGTTGTTGTGTGTGTGTGTGTGTGTGGTGTGTGTGTGTGTGTGTGCAGGTGACGTTTCGCACCAGGATCTACCACTGCAACATCAACAGCCAGGGGGTGATCTGTCTGGACATCCTGAAGGACAACTGGAGCCCCGCCCTCACCATCTCCAAGGTCCTGCTGTCCATCTGCTCCCTGCTCACAGACTGTAACCCAGGTAAGACCCACCAACGCCACCCCCCACACCCCCCTTCCGAGACCCCCCAGGCTGGGGAATCCTTGCTGGGAACACAGCAGGCGTTTCAGAGCTGAACTGGTTTGAGTTGTTGTGCAGCCAACCCTAATGTAGATCATTGAGGCTTGAGAACCAAAGTCTGCCCCAGAATAATTTTTTTTTAAATGTGGGGTCAGGGGTTTGAGTTGATGATTGTGTACAATCACCATACTGTCCCTCATTTCCTGTGTGGGATTAATTAAGTTAATTAATTAAGGGATTAATTAACATCTTGTGAAAATGTCAATCAAATGTAACACTGGGGTTCAGATTGAATATACAGCTCTAATAAAACAGAAACATGTGAATATGGTTTGTGTGCTATATACACCAGTGCCACGTTGTCATGATTGAGATTCTGTATCTTTTAATTATGGGCTGTAGCAACGGCATCTCTAGCAACGCTGTCAATCAAACCAACGGATTCCAGAGTTCCCCTCAGTGGAGACTTGGAGACGGATAAGCTCTTAGATCATTACTTCCAGGTCATTAGAACATGGTGATTGACGTTTTTAACGTTCATTAAATTCCTCCTGTAGACTCATATCACATGCCCCTTCTGTGTGGTTGAACTCAATTTCCTTGGATATCGGCCATGATCCAGATCAATACAGATCTTGGTTCTTGCTTTTACTCTTACATATTTCAGCCTTGTTCCATTCATTATTGGGGTGTCCCTATTTCTTATATTTATATACACATGGTTTAAAATAGCTAAATAGGTGATTCACGATAGTATTTTATAAAATTTGTAAAATGTCTTTTTGGTAGTCCGCTCCAAAACCAAGATAAAGACTGGAATCTAGACCAGACATTTTTGAAAAGGTAAAATTGCATAAAAGGACCATCAATATGTGACTTCAACAGTTATTTACTCTCTCCTCTCTCTTTGTCTTCATCTGTCTCACCCCCCCCTCTGTCTCGCTTTACCTCTCTCTCTTTCTCCATCTGTCATCTCCTGCTCTTTGTCTCTCTTTACTATTCTCTCTATACCTCCCCCCATTCCCCTCTCTGTCTCTGTGTGTGTGTGTGTGTGTCTCTCTCTCTCTCTGTCTCTCACTCTCTCTCTCTCACTTTCGTTCTGTGTGTGTGTGTGTGTGTCTCTCTCTCTCTCTCTCTCTCTCTCTCTGTCTCTCACTGTCTCTCTCTCACTTTCGCTCTGTGTGTGTGTGTGTGTGTGTGTCCGTGTCCGTATCTCTGCCCTTCTGTCTCCTCTCTCCGCAGCGGACCCTCTGGTGGGCAGCATCGCCACGCAGTACCTGACCAACAGAACGGAACATGACAGAATAGCCAAGCAGTGGACCAAGAGATACGCTACATAGGCTCCTACACCGCCACTCGCCCCCCTCAAACACCTTCACCCCCCCTCTCACTGTACACCTCTCTCTCTCTCTCTCCCTCTCTCTCTCTCTCTCCCTCTCTCTCTCCCTCTTCTCTTCTCTCTCTCTCCTGGTCTGTCAAAGCACACACTAAGTGCAACGGTATACCTAGCCCCCCGCCCGCCCCCCAACCCTTTTATCTACCTTTTTTCTGTGTAAAGAACTGTCTTTTTTTCCTTGTTGACTTGAAAGCTTCTTTTTTATACAAAGAGTAGATTGGCATTTTTATTTTTCAACATCAGAATGTTGGAAGTATTGTATTAAGAAACGAAAAAAAAAACTATACCTATCATTTCACGTGATCCTTCAGCTTATACAATATGTATCTGTTTTCTTAGTGGCACCTGGAACAAAAAACATACAGAATATATGCTTTTACTACTTTTGTTTTTTTGTGTTTGTTTTTCAGGCGCGTTTTCTTTTGTTTTTTTGGTTGGTTTCTCGTTTTGTACTTCTATCAACGGTATGTTACCTGCATGAATCAGGAGGAATTGCATCAATATAGAAGAAAAAGGAAAAAAAAACGTCACAGCTTTTTTCGACCCCCGCCCCTGCCCCCCCCCCGCCCCCCCCCCCCACACTGATTTTGTTTGTACTGTATGTATTTTTTCAAAGGCTTTGGAGGCAGACCCACCCGATGTATAGGTCTGCCCGTGAAAGAGGCAGGACTTGTATATTTACTGGCTACCCGCCACCTCTCTGCGATGACGGACTGGTTTGTCGTGCACTTGTATTACCGAAGCACCCAATAAAACACAACGTGGTTGCTTGTGTGACGCCCGTCTCTCCTTCTGTCTCCTTCTGTCTCCGCGGTGTGTCATCATGTCTGCACAGCACAGAGCGTTTATAAATAAAGAGCCCTACAATTACATCTATTCATTTAGGACAATAGAAATGAATCATAGTTTAAAAAGAGTAACAACAGTAATCAACTAGAGTAATCAACAACCTAACAACCCTACAACCTTGTGCCCGTCTATAGTTGTGAATGAATCCATGTGATGATGACTGACTTCATGGAAGACTAATGGCACCAAAAACAACTGAATGTGTATCTTCACACCACGCATAGTCATCACAGAGAGAAGATCTTGACAGGTTAATGCAATTCAATTCAGTTCCATTTTATTTGCATAGCCCTTAATCACAATACAGTCACACAGGGCTTTACAGGGCCAGATTATTATGTGCCAGAAGTGATTTTTGACAAATAAATAACGTGTGTGTGTATGTGGAGCTGATGATCTAGTTCAGTGTTTCTCACTAACAAGGGTCCGCTGACTACTATTACAATTCTGCTATAAAAACTTTTATAAATGAATCAATACATTTTTGGAAATAATGTCTATTACACATATTTTATTCCATTTTTCAATTAAATGTTTTTTCTTGAGGTCCATGAGGATGGTTCACAATATGTAAACAGACAGACAAGTTGCTGAGGAAGGGGTGTTGAGGGGCCGCGGCTCTGGTCTGGTCTGGTCTGGTCTAGCGTGGCCCCATCACGGGGTGCAGGGACCAGCCCACTGCGGCCGCGGTACTTCCGTTCCGCAGCGGGCGAGACGAGGCACCAGCCGAGGCGCGTGGCGGAGCCTCCAGACACAATAGAGCGGGTGAGTTTTCACGCCGCGCTGCTCCGCGCATTACCGGTCGAATGTGCGCGAAATCCGCGGAGAATAATAGAAGTGGACGTCGTCCGGTTCCACGTAGAACATTCTGAACACAACGTATCGCGGCGGCGGCGGCGGTGGGGGAGGAAAAAAAAAGCAAATAAACAAGACAGTCTGTTGTAGTGGAGACGGGCTCTGACTATGTGCTGGATCGGAGGTGGCTTATAAAGGCTTATTATTGTCGCTACAGTCCGCGTTGCCGTCGCTCTGTCGTTTTCATTTCGGCCTCATCGCAAACTAATCCCGATGGGGATGACACACACACACACACACACACACACGTTACTGCTGCTTGCGGTTTTAGTGGTGGAGGTGGTAACGCTGTGTGTGTGTGTGTGTGTGTGTGTTTTCCGTTCTCTTCCAGGGAGTAGTCAGACCCGAGGCCCGATTGCGTTGCGAGTTTGATGGCTAACCTGCCAGTTGACTAAACGCGTCGTGGGGTCGATGTCTCGATGAGATCGGTCGCTGACCAGCCGGGTTACCGACGAGCGTTTGCCGCGTTATACAGTTACTGTGTCGTGTGTGTGTGTGTGTGTGTGACGAGAGACTGGGGCTGCCAGCTAGCACAGCGGCGTTAGAGAGCTAACTTTGATCACGCTGCTTAACGTTGCGTGTGCTGGACCACCAGGTAAGAGGTGTTGACCCACCACAGCACCTTCATCCAACCCCAGCACCTCTCATCCAACAGCCTCTCCATCAAACAGCCAGACACCTCTCATCCAACAGCCCCAGCAACCTCTCATCCAACACCCCCAGCACCTCTCATCCAACACCCCCAGCACCTCTCATCCAACACCCCAGCACCTCTCATCCAACACCCCAGCACCTCTCACCCAACACCCAGCACCTCCATCCAACACCCCACCTCTCATCCAACACCCCGGCACCTCTCATCCAACACCCCAGCACCTCTCATCCAACAGCCCCAGCACCTCTCATCCAACACCCCAGCACCTCTCATCCAACACCCAGCACCTCTCATCCAACACCCCCGCACCTCTCATCCAACACCCCAGCACCTCTCATCCATCCAACACCCCAGCACCTCTCATCCAACACCCCCAGCACCTCTCATCCAACACCCCGGCACCTCTCATCCAACAGCCCAGCACCTCTCATCCAACAGCCCAGCACCTCTCATCCAACACCCCAGCACCTCTCATCCAACACCCCCAGCACCTCTCATCCAACAGCCCAGCACCTCTCATCCAACAGCCCAGCACCTCTCATCCAACAGCCCAGCACCTCTCATCCATCCAACACCCCGGCACTCTCATCCAACACCCAGCACCTCTCATCCAATAGCCAGCACCTCTCATCCATCCAACACCCCGGCCACCTCTCATCAACACCCCCAGCACCTCTCATCCAACACCTCAGCACCTCTCATCCAACACCCCCAGCACCTCTCATCCAACAGCCCAGCACCTCTCATCCAACAGCCCAGCACCTCTCATCCATCCAACACCCCGGCACCTCTCATCCAACACCCCCAGCACCTCTCATCCAACACCCCCCAGCACCTCTATCAACCAACCCGGCTCTCATCCAACACCCCCAGCACCTCTCATCCAACACCCCAGCTAGAGAGAGAGACTTTTCATTTCGCTGCATATCCTGCATTGTGACGATTCAACTTCTTGACTCTTGACTCACACACACAATGTATACATCTGTGTCTCATCAGTGCACTTTCTTTTTCCAGCAGTATAGCACTTTCATGTCACTGCAAATCTTGTATGTGTATGTGACAATTAAACTTCAGTCAATTGAAAGTTAATGAAACAAACATTTAACGAGCGTCTTCTCCATAAGTCATGTGAGCAGTCGATAAAATAGATAATAGACTTCAAGCTGTGTTATTCTAGTTTGAATAATAATATCCTCTGTGGCTTCTTTGTTTTCTTAATTACATTCCAAAGTCATTTGGAATAAATTAACCAGGCGGGAGTTGGGAGGAAACTTGAGATTCTTATGTGTGTGTGTGTATAGATTGGGTCAATGTGGGTCTACGTTGTTATTCAATACACGACTCTTCAATCTCCCGCGTGTAGGTTTCATTGGCGCTTCTCCAACCCAACCCGGTATGTCGGATGAGGATTCCCGCGCCAGCACCAGCTCCTCCTCCTCGCCGCCGTCGTCCGCCTCCATCCAGAACCGCCAGAGGGACACTCCTTGCAAGAAGCGTGAGAGCAGAGCCAGCATGAGCAAGACCTCCAAGCTGCTGTCCACCAGTGCCAAAAGGTAGCGCTCGCCGTCACCGCGCTCACACGGTCACATGTGTTAGAAGCGTTGTCGAGCGCTAGAGAGAGTTGACCCGAACTGACGATGATGACCTTTGACCCAGGATCCACCAAATATTTAATACATTAAAATGTAAATTAATAGAACGAGTTTGAGAATTGCTCGGTTGCCAGCGTAATGGTTGGGATAACTATTCTGAGCGCATTACCAACATCTGAGAACATACACTAAATAATGCTAAGTACTATTAATAATGCCAAGACGTACAAACGCGCAAGTTAGTGCCGGGGTTCGCAGAGGGAAGGCAGGTGGGGGGGTTATGTAGAGTCCAGGTGAACTCCGAACAGGTGGGTTGAGTCTCTTGCGGAAGCTGGCGAGTGACTCTACCACCTGACATCAGCCGGGAGCTCATTCCACCACTGCTGTGCCAGGAAATGAGCAACGCATTCACAAGCCCACCACCATGTCCATAAACATGTTATTTCTCAATGTGCGTTGTCCAGTATTCCCTGTTCACCTCTTTCAACATATTTATGATCAAACATACTCACACAAAGTGTGTGTGTGTGTGTGTGCGTGTGTGTGTGTAGGATTCAGAAGGAATTGGCAGACATCACACTGGACCCTCCGCCAAACTGCAGGTGAGTTGACCTCTGACCTTTTTCTGCGTTCTATTTTTTCACTGGATCACATGGCGCCGTCTCTGTCTGTGGACCCTGTGAGCCCTTCAAACGACGCCTCTGATAAAATGACAGCTACGGAACAGCAATGTAACCGCGGTTAGGGTGTTCGCTTCCCAGCTGAAAGGCACTAGGTTCGATCTCCAAGGTCAGCAGCGTACCTGTAAGGCATCCATGAGCAAGGTGCCTTCACCCCTTACTGCCCCCTCCTAATCACATGTATCTGTATCTAAATTCACGGTCACACAAGTCGTTTTTGGATAAAAGCAAAACGAGAACCAGCAACCTTTCAGCCACAATACACATTCATCAGGAGGATGTGAGACATATTCCATCAGGTTGTCTCGTGACCATCATCCCCTTGCCTTGACATCATTGTGAACCTGTGGAATGAGAGAAACTCAACTTGGTTCTTGGAGAAGAGTGCAGACAGGCAATGGGGTTGATTTTTTGTTGTTGTTGTTGTAATATTTAGAAAGTTTGGAGCCTTGACCGAGATGAGAGGATGTGGAAAAAGGTGTTGTGTTTTCTGAGAACTCGTGACCTAGTTACACTTTGGAGACAAACTTGTTCAGCACACTTCCACCCCGCCCCCCCAACACCTCCTTAATCACAGTTTCACCCTTCATTCTGACAGTGTTCTGTTCTCTGCACTCGTGACAATGCTTGCATTTTCATGTGCTTTCTTAAATCTTTTACAATGACCCAGTTAATTACAATCTCCAGTTAATTACTTGAAAAAATTATGCACCCAGATTGAAAATTCCAAATATTCTAAAAATAAAACCTCCCAAATCTTTATTGTGAACTATACTAGCCCTTTACAATTCCGTAACCCCCCCCCCCCCCCCTTTGATGGTGAGGAACATCTGAGGGTTGTCTGTCCTGGTTGGTCTGCGGTGGACGCTGGTCTGTCTAACCAGCAGCAGATGGTTTGACTAATGGGCCCCATTCTCTGAATCATCGAGTGTGACTGAATGTTGGCATAGTTACAGGTGCCTGACCCGGGTGTGTGCGCGTGTGTTTGCGAGCGCGTGTGCGTCATTAGCGTCATCATCTGCGGGATGATGCATCAGACTTCTTGGAACGCCTTCTATGGAGACAAAAACAAAACGTCCCGGGCTTTGTGGCCGCGCATGCAGGTGGAGCTGGCGGTTTTTGGCGCACTTCTTTTCAACCGCATCTGTTGTACACTGTTGTCACTACTTTGTAATGGGAGGAGGAAGTCATGATCAGGGGATCCGTTTGATTCATGCTTGTATCAATTATTATTTTGTAATTTTATACTGTAGCTAGCGTGGAGACATCCGCGTTTTTCCTTTTTTATAAAAGGTATTGGTTTAACCAGCTGCTCTACAGAATGATCATTCCGACTTGGTATTGATTTGAGAATGTATATTTTAAACCGGTCCAGTGTTTTCTTGCTCTTTCCTTCTTCCATTTCTTTCGATATTAAGGCTGTATCGTAAAAACGTATATCGTTGTTCGCTTGCAAGTGCTACCTATATATCTCTGGTTAAGTTGAATGAATCTATATGCACATTACTGCGTTTGAAGCGGTCGGTTGTCTATTATGAGATGTTTTCCGATGAATAAAGGTTTCTTTCTTATTTCCCTGTGTTTCCCCCTCAGTGCCGGGCCGAAAGGAGACAACATCTATGAGTGGCGCTCCACCATCCTGGGCCCGCCGGGCTCCGTGTACGAGGGGGGAGTTTTCTTCCTGGACATCGCCTTCACGCCAGACTACCCCTTCAAGCCCCCCAAGGTGAGCGTTAGTTAACCCCTCAAGCCCCCCCAAGGTGAGCCTCACTCACCCCCTCAAGCCCCCCCAAGGTGAGTCTCACTAACCCTATCCCTAGCCCCCCCAACGAACATGCACTTGTAATGTATGTGCTTGTATTTAACGGCCATTAACTCACCAATATGTCACCTCTACGGACAGCTGGGGTCATCCTCTTTGTGTCACCGTCGCCGTGCCTTTTGGTTTCACAAAAATCAACGTGTCATGTTTTGAGCAACCTTCTGTCAATGCATTTTGTGAAGCCTTACATTTTATCTAAGTGTTCCTCCTCTGTGCCTGTTTTACAGCTGCGTGGGCTCATTATCGTCTCTTCTGTATTAACCACCCAGTGGTGCCATGAAGCTTATTTCTGGTTGTTTACATTGAGATCGCTGCCAACTCTTAAGAGGTGACAAGGAGCACAAACGGGTGTAAATCACCTGCAAAAGAGCACCTGAGTGTAAGGTTGACAGAAAGTTGCTCATACATGACAGATGTGGATTTTTGTGCAACCAAAGGGCAGGTCGATGCGAAAAGGATGACCCAAACGTATTGGTGAGTTAATGGCTGTTAAATACAAGCAGATGTGACGTGTATAGGAGAGTCAACGGAGGGCACTGCGGCTGAGAGGCAGGGAACGTCCCACTGGGCCGTTTGCAGCCCATCGCCGAAAGTTGAAAATATTTGCACTTTTATGCGGTCTACCACGGTCTACCACAATAAAGTGGACGGCATGGTGATGGTTCCTTTGTGTTTTTTTGTTCCATCATGACGAATTGAAGTGAACAAATTGCGTTTTGGAAATAATAAAATAAATGTGAATCGCCGTAGCCCTACATTTCATCGGCATAGTTTTTTTTCTTCCGTGACTCCTAAAAGCAGACGAGACGAGGAACACTTTAGACTAAACGTAGGCCTATCTCTGTTGGCAGACAGACACGTTTGTGTGAAATTATTGACTCAAAGGTTACTAAAAGTAGTGGATGGTGTCAAACTACTTGTGTACATTCAACATTGTGCAAATATTGTCCATGGATAATATGCCCCGAGTAATATACTATAATCAGTAGGCTGCCTCTTAACACGTAATTTAAATAGCATATGGAAAGTGGTTTGCTGGCTGCTTATGTTGGCCATTTAAATGTTGCAAATGTCTGTTCCACTCAAGTTCTATTGGAAGGCGTTTGTTGCAGAGTTTAGTGGTTGTTTTTTTATTCACCACTAGAGGGCAGTAGATCAGTCAGGATCATCAGGCCTCCTTGACAAATATAAGATACCAAGTCTCATACAAGAGCTACTTCTTTTCTCCTTTCTTTTCTGTATCATTTTAACATTACTATACTTTTTTAAAGTGGTTTTAAAATGTAGACTACGTGTGTGTGTGTGTGTGTGTGTGTGTGTGTGTGTGTGTGTGTGTGTGTGTGTGTGTGTGTGTGTGTGTGTGCAGGTGACGTTTCGCACCAGGATCTACCACTGCAACATCAACAGCCAGGGGGTGATCTGTCTGGACATCCTGAAGGACAACTGGAGCCCCGCCCTCACCATCTCCAAGGTCCTGCTGTCCATCTGCTCCCTGCTCACAGACTGTAACCCAGGTAAGACCCACCAACGCCACCCCCCCCCCCACAGCATCTGTTTGTCTCCATTCAATCAGGACAGCTCTTTAGTTACAGGTCTGGAAAGTACGCGATTTAATGATCATAGCAGAGCTGATTTCATTGAAGGTGGCCGTGTAGTGCAATGATTGTTGGTGGTTCAACTTCCAGCCAAAAGGGTCCCGGGTTCGATCCCCAGACTACCCGTAGGAGTCATTGAGTAAGATGCCCTTCACATTTAATTACTGAGGGTCTCTTCAGGTAGAAGCATCTGAAAGTTTGCTGGAACTTTCTGTGTGGCGTCTCTCGGTTCACCTCAAACATCATGACCTGGCAAACCCCCAGAAGCAGCAGCCATGACATTTAGTGCTGTGTCGCGTAATCCTTTTGCCTATATTTAGATTGTGTGTCACACAATTCCCACGAGGAGAAGACACACGCGCGCACACACACACACACACACACACACACACACACACACACACACACACACACACACACACACACACACACACACACGGCCAGAAATCCAAACCTGGGTGTCTTTAGAATAGAATTTGTATTGTATTTATTTATTTTTTAACTTTGTTAAAACCAACACTGGGGAGGTCTTTTATTTTGTATTAATCCCTCACAACTTCCTGCTTCCTGTTTATTTCCCATGCAGCCGATCCCCTGGTGGGAAGCATCGCCACCCAGTACACCACCAACAGAGCGGAGCACGACCGCACGGCCAAACAGTGGACCAAGCGATACGCCACATAGACACACCTGGGAGCACGGCCGTGTGCCCGCGCGCGTGTGTGTGTGTGTGTGTCGGGGGAGGGAGGGAGGGTTCCTGGAGGGTGAGGAGTGGGTGTGGGGGTGCTGGCTCTGGACTCTGTGTGGTTTGTGTTCAGGAATGGTTTCTATCTCAGATTTTTAGTACTTTATTGTCTGGTATATTTTTTGCTTCCTCATTAAGTTATCTCCGCAAAATAAGGTAATAAAGAAAAATTATGGAAAGAAGATCTGTTTGACTGCGTCTTTATTTTCACAGGGAAATGTGGCCGTGTTAAGACTGTCAGACTATGCACTACAAAGACTAAGAATATGCCTTGGGTGATGTCAAAATAAATATTTGTAGAGTATATGAAATACACAAATATCGTGTATAGTACAATGTTTACAGTAGAGCAAAGTATGCAGTTACATGATCATTTTAGTTTTAGTGGAATGTACTATTTTGTCCTCGCAATAATACATTATATGATATAGAATGCATCTGATCGTATGAAAGAAGGCACACGTCGACACTCGCTCTGCCATGTTTGTAGTTCTATTTTTTGCTTGACCTGCACTGAACTGCCTTGGCCTTCTGAAAATAAACAGACGTGGCCAGGGCTACCAGCATCTGTTTGTGCGGTTTAAAAATAAAATGGTCAGGTCAACAAATACATAGTTTCATGTCTGTTTTATATCTGTGTGTACAGGCCCATATCCAAGACTTAATCTATTTAGACCACAATGTGAATGTGCATTTTTAATACTTTTGAGAGCAAACATTTTATTGCAATCACATTGAAAGTGTGGTGTGAGAAGCAGCCTATGTCAACCACACACAAATTGGAATCTTAAGACTTATCAAAATGTGTTGTTTTTGAAATTTCACTCATGAAAATGTATGTTGAATGCATATTAAACTTGTATATCATTTAGCCTAGAAGGACAATCATTCACTCCAATGGAGCAACATAGTCTAACATACCAAAAGATTGGGTTTGAACAAAGTCAAACAAGAAAACAAAACTATCTTTAGAAGTGCCTTTGTTGTGCTGAACGACTAAAGCTCACAATGACAAAACATTTGCAGAATTATATGAGGGAATGGATTTGGGTGATTAAAATGATCTATTAAACACTGAGCCTGTGTGTGTAGGTGTGCATGAGTGGTGATGAAGAGCGAATTAAAGGAGGATTAGGAATATGAGGAGAGTGTGCCACAAAAAGACATAAGACAATAAAAAGTTTGTGTGATCCTGTCAATTAATTAAGCATAACCACAGACAGTGGCGTGGCCTCACTTTGTTACAGCTGTGCATTATCAACTCATTAGGCTCTGATTGGTCAGCTGGTTAGCTGGCAACATATAAAATCCTACTCCAAAGCCTCAGTGTGTGTGCGTGTGTGGTCATCTTCATTTGGAGCAATGGTGTCGACAGTCTTTACATGGTAAGGGATGCCATTTTAGTGGAGTAATGTATGAAGATTGATGATGGTGTTTCCTTTAAACTTTATTTCTGTTTCAGGGTCCTCCTCCAAGCTATCCTGCTTTGCGGGATCTACTGTAATCCATTCAAAAAGGGTATGTTATAAAATACAAGTTTTTAATTCACTAAATGTTTAGATTCTTACTGGTGGCTACTACTCTGCTTGGGTACGGCCCCCTCTGTATACAGGTGGTTCCACTGGCCGTGATACTTTTAAAGCTCCGGCTTCCTACCAACCTGATGAGCCGGTGGGTGGAGGCCCTGGCTACGACAGCACCAGCTACCTGCCTGGGCCTGGCGACCAGTATGACTCTGCTGGGTATATTCAAACTCCTCAATCGGCCTCATCTCAAGGTAACCAGAAATCTGAAGTACCTCAACCAGCAAATTACCTTATCGGTGGATAGACTTCTCAATACACTAACCAGCTTGCTATTTTAATGGGCACTTCATCTTCACTGAATTTGAGGTGTTAAACGTGTACATAAATTGGATTTGAATGTTTTCTCAGCCCATCTTCTAATTTGATTCCAGACACTTCCTGGGCTATTCCACCTCTAGGCATCTTCTCTGGTGGGGAAACTGGTCTGTCGGCCAGTAATGCTGACTTGGGTTATGTAAGCCCACCCTATCCTCCCCCCAGTCCAGAGCTCATCCCAGGAGCGCTGTCTCATATCGAGAGCACACTGGAGGATGGTGGCTATGTGTCTGAGACCCAGGAAAGGGGCTTCCCACCTCCTCTTCCTTATGAGGCTGCTGTAGATATCTTCGGCCCTCCAGCTGGACCAGGAGCCGTCATGCCCATTGGCTTTCCTGGGTACTTCTACCCATATGACTGGCAGTTGCTCACTGGCCAGTACCCTCCAGGAACCTACACTCACTCCAGCAGTAGTGTTGAGCGAGGCAGAGACGGCTGGCAGGAGAACCACTACCTCAGATATGATGATTCTGCCAGCCCTGGTAAGCGAGCAGCAGGGGAAGACCTTCCCCAGCGCCTCTGATCAGAGGCGCTATCAGTGATGTCAGGAAGAGCCGGCATATGGGGAGGCAATGGATTTCTATTAGAAGCCATGTGGAGGGAGACTTGATGCTGTAGCTTCTTCCAAGTGTCCCTCTGGAGGGGAACCCTCCTGCAGTTGCTGGATTGTTCAATAAAAATTCTAATTTTACTCTTTGCCTCGTAAGTCTACTGTTCAGCTTGAGATGCCCATGCACTCCAATATTTTACTTCTGCACACTTGTAAACAACTTGACAAATGCTGCTTCATTAAAGTTGTCCTGTAGTTTCTGGCATTGCAACACTATGCCTCCAGCACTTTGTATCTCCTGATAGTTTAGTGGCAACCATTGGTGCCTGTGGTTAATTTGTAGGCATACATCACATGCAGAACTATTGGTTTTAGAACATTGTGTTTTTTTTTTTTGGCCTAAACATGACATCTATGGTTAGTGTTACTAGACCATGAGTGCCGTAGGACCGATACTGTCTGTTTATGCCATGTGTACAAAAAAAATGACCTGAGGTTGCACTTGCACTAAATGTACAGAGTAATGTGCAGCAGTAAGTCACACAATGTTCTCTCAAACGTGTAACGTGGGCTGGCTCAGTTCAAGTGAGGCTCGTTCACGTGTACCAGTTGTCCTATCCCGACACCGGGCGTCCAATGGGAGGCCGCGGCTGCAACGTGACCGCAGCGGTCCTTGCGTACACGTGGAGTTGGCTCCGCCCCCCCACACCAGTATCCTAATGTGTGTCACTGGGTTAAAGTGACTGCAGGGGGGGGCGTGGCCGACACAAACGGGTCACATGTGGAAGGTACACCGCTGAGAACATTCAGTTCCCTGGTGTTCAAACAAACCAGGGAGTTCCTGCCTCGGGATCCTCATTCGCACTGCGCGCGTCTCCCGAGCTGCACGCAATTTTCCCGCGTCGCCTACAGACTTGCAGATTTACAGATTTATTTCAACCAAAAGAAAGTAAAGTGATTTAGTGTAAAGCAGTCAACTGAGTTATCTTTAGACGCGAGTAGAGAACACCGGTGTGATCTTTGCACGCAATTCCGCGCCACAGTGAGAGCGACGTCGTGTCCACACCGCTTCGTGTCGTAAAACTGGCGACGCGTCCCCAGTGAGCGTGTTTCTGCGTTGTGTTCGTATCGCGCGCACGTATCCACGATCACGATGCCTGAAGATAACGGAGCGACCAAGCCAGGTAAGAGGACCGTCAGAACTACTGTATATTTAACGTTAACTTAACGCCTGAGTAATGTAGACTACCTTCACGTATTTGCCGTCTGCACCGTCTTCTAGTGCATAGTGTGTGTGTTGTGTGCGTTACTATACAGCCTTGAACGCCTCAGGTTGAACGCGTCTTGAATCAATGGGAGGATGACTGACGTTCAACTCCCCCCCCCTGAGATACTGAATAAAGAGATCTGGATGTTCAACCGGGACAGTTGCGTCCTTTTAAGATAATATAAGATGCGATAGAACTTTATTAATCCCGAGGGAAATTATTGTGCCAGGTTGCATATCAATAGAATAAATCAATAGAGAAATAAGCAGTAGAATAATAAAAAATAAAATGACAGATTTACAAATGTACAGTAAGTCTAAGTCCTAGGAGAAGTATAAAAATATAGGTGAAGTATAAAAATGTAAAAATATAGGTAAGATATTCAGTCAGCAAAAACAATTAGGCAATAATTGAAGTGTATTAAAAGGGTAATAATAATAATAATGGTAAGAGGAAGAACTGCACATATATACAAGAACATTAATACTACTAGCACATAATGATGAAAGGTATGTAGCATGGTACATATGGAAGAAGATATTGCACATGACATTAAGATATGGCACATAATGAAGTTGTTTGCATGTTTCCGATTATCTAACGCTACTCTAATGTCATCTACTTAAAAGCGAGGTATTTCCATTGAGGTCAGCGGTCTGTTCTGTCACGCCTGTCTAAACGTTGTTAAGAGCAACAACAACAACAACAACAACAACAGCAGTGTTCCGCTTTCTAGTGCTCACATGGACAACGTGGCCTCGCCATGTGCCACTGTGTACCGCACAGCTCTCTCCTCATTGGTCGAGAGGGTCCGTGACGCGGCTGTTGCATAATATGGCGCCCGGTGTCTGCAGGGCCACGTGAGGCAGAGGGTCGCTCTGTGACCCAAATCTGCCCCCCGTCACCGAAGACATGACAGAGCCACGTGTGTGTGTGTGTGTGTGTGTGGGTGTGGACCTCATAGTCATGGTTTGGTTAGGTAATCATGTGTGATGGTGTACAGTAAATACATTAAATACTAACTATTTAATGGTTTATATTCTTTATATCATGTGCAGTACTTCCTCTACCATTATTATTATTATTATTATTACCATTTTATTACACTTCTATTATTGCCAAATTGTTGTTGCTGACTGAATATCTTATCTTAGCTATATTTTTATACTTCTCTAGACTTACTGTACATTTGTAAATCTGTTATTTTATTGTTATTATTCTACTGTTTATTTCTCGATTGTTTTATTCTATTGCTATGCAACCTGGCACAGGAATTTCCTTCGGAATGAATAAAGTTCTATCTTATCTTATCTTAAGGGGCAGCCAAAATAGAAGAAGACGAAATGTTTTGGATTTTTTAGGTCAACAAGCCACAATCCAAATGATCCCAATCATAATCTAAATTATATGAGTCCACCGTTTGGTCTTTAGTCATGTACACTTGTATATACGTATACACTTGTGTAAGTATGTACGAGATGGCATATTACTATATTTTAAATTCCATCCATCCATCCATTCTCATCCGCTTATCCGGGGTCGGGTCGCGGTGGCAGCCGGCTAAGCAGGGCCCCCCAGGCTTCCTTCTCCCCAGCCACACTCTCTAGTTCCTACTGGGGGATCCCGAGGCGTTCCCAGGCCAGATGAGATATATAATCCCTCCAGCGGGTTCTGGGTCTGCCCCGGGGTCTCCTCCCAGTTGGACGTGCCCGAAAACCTCTAAGGGGAGGTGCTCGGGGGGCATCCTAATCAGATGCCCGAACCAGCTCAGCTGACTCCTTTCGACGCAGAGAATTTTTTGAATTAGGCCTGTGAATTAGTAGCCGTACCTGTCGGACAGAAATCAATCACTCGTTCGTTAACTTGGTTTTTATTTTCTCTCTAAGCGAAATCGCAATTACATATTTATTGGCTTTTGGCTTGTGTCCAGTGATCTGCTGTTCCAGAGCTTCACTCCTTTCGCATAGAAGCAGCATGTGTGTTGTGGGTGATGTAACACCCGTTATCTAACTGGCCCGCTATAAAGCAGGCCACTCACAGTAGTGAACACACCTGGCTGTAAAAAAAACCACAAACTATAGCGCTGAACCTCCACTCCGGGTCAAGGACAACAAACACTGCTGATTTGTTAAACGATGTGATTGATTTTTGGTTTGGAATTAGGCTATTTTGTTTGCGTTTAAACATAAACAGGAGCCCAGTTTTACACATCCATCACAGGAGAACCGGAGAACACAGGGAGTCACATTTATTGCCCAATCATCACATTGAATTCTCAAGCGCTCTCCTCCCGCCCTCTCCACAGGCGGCGGCGTCATAGCCTACATCTCCTCCGGCTCCGCCTCCAGCCCGGAGTCCTGCATGAGTGACGGCTCCAACGGCGGCTACCTGTCCTCCTCCCCGCCGGCGTCCCGCCCCTCGCTGCCCAGCCGTGCCGTGGGCATGCTGGTGGACATCGCGCCTCCCGCCAAACCGGGGAGCGAGAGGTCCGGTCGCTCGTCAGCCTCCTCCAAGAGCAGCATCACCAGTAAGCCTGCGCTCCCCCACATAAAGTGTTCAGCCTGAGCCGCCCCGGTTGCTGCTGAATGTGCTCTACTTGGCTGGCTAACCAAGCTAACCTCCTGCCCCTGGGTTGTGTTTGGCACAGAGATCAACGGCATGGTGCTTCTCTGCAAGGTGTGCGGCGACGTGGCGTCTGGGTTCCATTACGGCGTGCACGCCTGCGAGGGCTGCAAGGTGAGCACGCACGCACACCACACACCACACACACACACACACACACACACACACACACAGTACTGATTTATATTTGCCGTAACTGATTCACATTTTTACTTAAATAATCCAAATGAACCGGATTAGATCAGATCTTTGTTGGTTACATCCAGTATGTGTATTTTATTGCCAACCCCTGGAAACTGAATTCAGGCGTTCTTCAGAATCAGAACCCTCTCCTCTAAATGGTTCCTTCTCTTCTGCGGTTCTCCTCAGGGCTTCTTCCGCAGGAGCATCCAGCAGAACATCCAGTACAAGAAGTGTCTGAAGGTGGACAGCTGCACCGTCATGCGCAGCAACCGCAACCGCTGCCAGCAGTGCCGCTTCAAGAAGTGTCTGTCCGTGGGCATGTCCCGAGACGGTAAGGCCCCGCCCCCTCCTCTTTGAGGCCATCTCCCTGCTTCACACATCGTCTGTGAAGGAGGCTCTAGTTGACATAATGTAGACCCAGAAAAATGCTTCATAATGTAGGAATCCATCCATGGCGGTTCTTTGCATGCATTTGTTTTGATGTTTTTTTCTTAAAATGTTGTTTTTTTTGGGTGGGTTAGCTGGTTGCTGGCTTAGCTCTTGGTGATGTCTTTTTTTCGATCCGGTAGAGAGGGTGTAGACTCCCGCCTCGATGGGCACTTCCAAGTTATATGTTTGTACAGAATGAAGTGAACATGGGTTAAGTCAACACTGCCTCGCTAATCTTACCCCTAACCCCTGTTGTCTCCACCCTCACCCCTGCAGCTGTGCGGTTCGGTCGGATCCCCAAACGTGAGAAGCAGCGGATGCTCCTGGAGATGCAGAACGCCATGAACAACATGATGGGCGGCGGGGGCGCCGTGCTGCTCGGCCAGCAGGGGGCATCACCGCTGCCGTTTGAGACCATGGCCCTCCACACCGGCTCCTCGCCTTCCTCCTCATCGTCATCATCGTCGTCGTCATGCTCCAGTCCCTCCTCCCCCCGGGACTCCGAGTCGGTGGTTTCCATGGACACCAACTCCAGCTCCGCCTCCTCCTGCGGCTCGGACAGTGGCGAGGACGAGGCCGTCACCCTGGGTACCGCGCAGCGGCGGGAAAGTTTTGCGTACGGCAGGCAGGGGTCGCCCGTGCCAGTCGCCGCAGTAACGCCGGTGGCCAACGGCCACATGGATGTCCAGCAGGATGGTTGGAGCCACTGGAACAATGACAACAATGTCGCCACCGAGGAACACCAGCACAGTAAATACGGCAACAGCCAGCAGGTCACCAACCCGGCTTACAGGGAAGAGGAGAGAGTTCACTACCAGCAGCAGCTCCACTGCGCCCCTGGTGGTGAAAGGTCACAAGGTGGCCACAGTCTCCCACAAAACCACCACACCTTCAGTGCTCCGAGCGTATCCAGTGGTTACAGTGGACCAGTCAACAGCCTGCACAACAGAGCTCACTTGGTGAGTGTTGATTAATAAGCTAACGCTTTTCAAACACCAACGGTGAATCCTCATAAGGGATGGTGGGTGGGGGGCAGGATAGTCTAGGCTGGGTTAGAGGCTGTTAAACTCCCTGCCAAAGGGTCCTGGGTGCAACACCCAGTGACCACAGTGGTCTACCTGTAGCCATCCCAACGCCTACCTGCTTCGCATAGCTCTGATGTCAATCTAAAACAATGGTGTGCTGGTTCAGGTGTGTCCTATGAACGACTCGCCGTACGTGGACCCCCGGCAGCCCGGCCAGGAGATCTGGGAGGACTTCTCCATGAGCTTCACGCCGGCCGTGCGCGAGGTGGTGGACTTCGCCAAGAGGATCCCGGGCTTCCGCCAGCTCTCTGAGCACGACCAGGTCGGCTTGCTGAAGGCCGGCACCTTTGAGGTGAGACACACCTTCCACAGCTTCTCTGTATAATGACACTGAACACCTTTCCAGAGGTTTAAGTAATATATACCGTAAATCCTCTAATATTGGCCGGGGCCTTTATTTACTGAGCCGCAAAGAGCACCAGGCCTTTGTTGGAGGCAGGCTTATATTAGAGGCAGGCCTTTATTTCTTAAAATTGGACATAATCCCTTAATTTCCTGACTTTTATTGCAAAACATTGCACACATTGCAACATAATAACAAAACAGGTAAGATTCAGCTGCAAATAACATATACTAGGTTCCATCCCAATATCTTATCTGTAGACATCCTTGAGGAAGATGCCTTATCTTCCACTTTAAGGACGTGTATCTTACTTTGGACGACGGCAAATCACTAAATGCTAGTAAAGGTTAATTTGGCCTTCAGGCAGTATTTACTACGGCACCTAGTTTCAGGGCTGTAGTCATTTATGCGTTTCCACCCCTCGCCACTAGATGTCCTCATCACACTTATCTTGCTATGTGACGATGGTCTTCCACTTGCCTCAGACCTGCATCTACTGTACATTGTATATTAGTGCTCCCATGGACTGAACAACTGACTGACTGACTGATGTTTCCTCTGGCGCGTCTCTCCAGGTGCTCATGGTTCGTTTCGCCTCTTTGTTCGACGTGGCCGAGCACACGGTCACATTCCTGAGCGGGAAGCGCTACAGCCTGTCGGCGCTGCGGGCACTCGGTGCCGGCGAGCTCCTCAACGCCATGTGTGAGTTCAGCGAGAAGCTGGCGGCTCTCCGGCTCGACCGCGACGAGATGAGCCTGTTCACCGCTGTGGTGCTAGTCTCAGCCGGTAAATAAATACACACACACACACACACACACACACACACACACACACACACACACACACACACACACACACACACACACACACAAAGGTTTGTGTACAACCTTATGTTCGTGACATTTATTCCTCCATGTAACATTGTGGCTAATTCCCTGGCTAACCATCTCTTCCCTCCTCTCTTCTCCTGCCGGTACCAGACCGCTCTGGGATCCAGGACCTAGACTCTGTGGAGGCCCTGCAGGACCACCTGATCCAGGCCCTGCGGGACCTGGTGATGAGGAACCACGGGCGGGACGCCGCCACCACCTTCACCAAGCTGCTGCTCAAGCTCCCAGAGCTGCGCTCGCTCAACAACGCGCACTCGGAGGAGCTGCTTTCCTTCAAAGTGCACCCATAGTGTCCCTTGCCCCGCCGTAACCCCCCCCCCCCCCGAGCCCTGGGGTCTGCCCTCAACCCCGGGGTCGTTCCTCACCTCACCCACCTCGGGGGCCCTGACAAGATCAGACAGTACTTAAAAATCTGGGACCACAGCTACCTTCCTGTTTATGGCGCCAGTGTCATCTCCTACCTTTTCTTACCCGAAGGACTGGGGTCCTACCCTGCCTTACCCTCAAGGAGAGGTCATGAGAAGGAACAGTATAGTGCAAAGTGCATGACACTCTATGGCCTGTGCGCTATTAAATTACGATGAGTAACTAAGCCACAACCACCACGACCCCTGTCACTATATTCAGACAAGAGGGACAGAGACGCACACGCATCCCCACACTTCTACTCTTTCTATTTGACCAATTGAAATGCTGTGTGTGTGTCTTATTTTTTTCCAGAATGTATTGCAGTTTTATTTTGTATAACGAGTTTCATTTCAGTAGACTAGAGGACTAAGTGCGGAGGAAAGTATATCAGATGTACTGTATTTACAGAAGAAAATGCTTAAATCGCTGGTTTGTTTGTTGCACAAACAAAAGTCACCTCAGTGCAGTGTCAGAGCCAGTCCAGAGGTTAAAGGGGCACTGTGAGGCAGTGGGTGGAATCAAAGTGGCTTCGTGAACTGATACGAGAGCAATTAGTTTTAAACTACAAGATTCTATTTTTCTGCAAAAGCCATTTCCAAAGTGTGAGGCGCAAGGTGAATGTAAATGTGACTGTACATACATTTTACGTAAAGAATGTTTTGTTAATATTCAATATTTTTGACTGATTCACATTCACCTAGGCAAGCAAGCTATCAGAAAACTCATCCAGGAATGTGTCATGAATGCTGCTAATGCATGGCTATCTAAAAGCCATGCCCTAGTCAGGGTAAAGTCAAGTTATACCACGGGGAAAAAATCTATATTCTATATTCCAGCTTCTATGTTATAGCTTTTCATCTGTTGTCTTATCAAAAATATTCTATGCCCATACTGCCTATACGTTTATTCTGGTGTACATCCATCGTTGGGAAAGGTGCTGAAGGTCCGATGTGGAACTAATACCTATTTAAACTCAAAAGCTGCACAATGTTGTCATGAGTATGAAGACATGGGCTTTGCCTAAACACATCAATTTGTTCTTTCTCATGATTTAGTTGACAGTAAGAACTTGGTAGGACTGATTCTTGTACTTGTATTTCACATACATTTGAAAGAAATAGGTGTGTGTCTGTGTATATATATATATATATATATATATATATGTATGTGTATAAAATGATCTGTTTCTTCCACTGGCAAGACTGCAATATGTATAGTTGTGTATACCATTCATGAACATAGATATATGAATACTATAGTATGAAATAAAATACAAATACAAGTGACAATTTTGCATGGGTTTTGTTCCATTCTCCATTCTAAAGTTGTTAGCGAGAGCCAGTCCTCGTGCGGAAATGATTTCCTTGTACTCATCACAAGGTAGACAGGTTAGAAACATGCAAACAATTTGTAGTTTTTGACAAATGTAATTTGTGATGCAATTAGACTGCTCCTTTGGGTGCAAATATATTATATAAACAATGGAGCAAGACTTTCTGTCTTTGTCAAAAGGCCATGTGACCTCATATGTCAACCAAATTAATAATGAGGCCCAGTTTATAGGAACATTTATTTTCTTTAAGCTTTTTTTTACAGTTTTGTCGATACAAATTGCAGTCCCCTACCAAAGCAGAATTTAAAAAACAATTTAATGTAAATTAGTAAAAATGAATAAATCGTAAGTTATGGATGTAACTACGGTTCTGTGAATCCTGGATGACCGCCAGAGGCAGTGCTTACAGTAATAATCTCGACTATCTATCGCTGAAGGAGTTAACTCAATGGTGACTGAGCCATTGTGAGTCCACTGAAGAACTTGCATTTGCATTATTTTTTAATATTACGGAATTTGTGGCGAGTCACCTTTCCCGCGCAAGATTTAAAACGCGTCAGTGACGCATTTTCCATCACCCAGCAATGATTGGCGTTGAAAAAAAATAAAATATATACACATATAGGCCTACACACATGAAAATATAAATATATATTATATATATTGTATATATACATATATATATATAAATATACAGTATATATATAAAAATATATAAATACACATATACATACGTACACAAACATATATATAATATATATATATACATACATACACATATATACATACATTGAGCGGCACAATCTACATAGTAAGATAATACAATACACTAACACAATGTACATAATAATAATAATAATAAAAGAAAAATATATAAAATGATGTGAACAATTACAAAATTACTAAAATAGTTTCAGTTGTACAAAACTTTCAATATAACATTAATCAATGGCCATAAACGGTAACTTTGATCAAAAGGTTTGACCTTGGGCTACTTTTTTGTATGTGTGGTGGGGAATGCTCCCCTAGTGTGTGTAGGGTTGTTAGCAGCCCAAGCCTGACTCCTCCACAACCAATTACCTGATCAGGGCCAGGTTATATAAGACACCTGTGGGCCTATGCTTACTCACTTGACTCCTTTCCTGTGTCTGGGTTGTGCCCGGCTGGTAAAGTGATCACTACTAGTTATATGGCGACCTTCTTTTATAGCGCATGTTCATCTTATTTTAGCTTTTAGACATTTTGGAACCCCTTTTGTTGTCCTGCCCACCTGAGAGATCCAGTATTTTAATGCAGCCATAGTGGAGGTGGAGAGTAGGGTCACAACATTTGGAACATTGTAGTAGACAGCATGGTGAGCCTTTTTGACTTTTATCCTCCCTCTTCGTTGGTTCACCTGCTGATGTTTTGCCACTGTTTAGCTTATTGTTTCGTGTCTGTAGTCTTATGGCTGTTGATATTCATTACATTCCACCAGCTCCGGTCCCTGCCTACCAGGTTTTGGTTTATTTCAATAAAACATTTAGTTTATTGTGAAAACACGTCTGTCTTGTATTAGTAACGAAACTGTGTACTGTATCCCAGCATACTCAACTCGGGTGGCATCAGTTTTTCCCTATTCTCCCCTTACTGCTCCTGCCACATATGCATTAAGCACAATGTAAATATCAGGCTATTTCCTGCTTCAAAATAAGTCTTGGGTGGTAACTTTGCATGACTGCAACTGTGGTCGGTCCAGCTTTACGAGCACAGTCAAATTGATGAGGCGTCTCCATATGGCTTAGGTGGCAACATTGCACACCTGGGGTTTGGCGAAGCTCGGATCGAGCCGGACAACCACTCTACCTCCTGAGCTACTGCTGCCCTTATTATTGGGCTACCTACCTGCGCCATTGGAGCGATTGTATTAGCTGCTTCTGGCTGAGTTGTCTACAGAGGGTATCCTAGGGTTTTCAAGCTCAGTGATGCCAATAATCACAGTGGCAAACTAGAAAATTAAGTGCTGTTGTGTAAATGATGTCTAGTATGTAGGCAGGCTATGCTATACTGCCTGCTGGGAAGCTATGCTTTTTCCGAAATGCGTTGGGAACCATCTTCCGATGCTTCTGTTGGGTTCTTTTCATTCGTTGGGCGGGGGGTCTTTCGGAAAAGTCATTCTCCAAATTCGTTGAATCCGAAAAGCCATCCCAGGCCCGCCCCCCCCTCCACCCCCATGTAGGCTAGTGGGGTATGAAGGGGAGCAGGGGCTTGCAGGCCAGCGCCAGATCTCGGTAGGTTGACGGTCTCCTATACCCTAGTACCTCCCCAATATCGGGCAGTTCTGTGGAACTATACAAGGTAAGGTTGAATACTTAGGGCGCCATACAAGCTGGAACCGCCACTGTATGCACCTAACGAGCCAAGTATGCCTCATGTATGATAGCTTCAGCTCTAAAAGGTATAGCTCTTTGTCTGCCAGGGCTACTGTGTATTCTTGCGGCACCTGGTAGTTGGGTGATTGAATTGCAGTAATAAATGCATAGACAACTTCTACTTATTGCTCCTACAATGTCGCAAGAAGTCACGATTGATCGGTGACAGAGCGCCACACATTACAAGATGTTTCACAAGGAGGAATCTGTCTCAGCTCTACCTGTAAATTATCCTTTATTTGAGTGTCACTTGTTTTTGCATTTGTCAGCATTGCATACATTTGCTTATGCATTGGTTTCTTGCAATGGTATGGTTGTCATTGTTCACATGTAAATCACAGGGGAGCTTTTATTTTTAGATTCCAGAGGAAGTCTAAAGGCTGATTTTATGCTTGGGTACTTGGCACTTTTGAAAATATTTCAATCTTCCATGTCATGTTTACAACTGTTCCAAAATGCAGCTGCCAAGCTTCTCACTGTCAGGGGACCATATCACCCGTGCTGGCCTCTCTTCACTGGCTCCCCATAGGTTTTACATTTACATTTACATTTCGGGCATTTAGCAGACGCTTTTATCCAAAGCGACTTGCAAAGAGTACATTTGTTGAAGCAGAGGCAGCAATATATCACTGTGGTACCTGAAGATAAGAATAGAGCTGTTTTCGAGCATTCCTATTTACGAGACGAATAGAACGAGTTTCATAAGTAGCTGGGCAGGCGCGCAATTCTAAGCATGCTACAACATCTGAGAACGAACAACAATGCTAAGTGGCATTAATAAATGGCACTTATTAATAAATGTTTTAGAATCAATCAACATTTTACTGTTTGTCTTTAAAGCTAAAGGGTTAGCTCCTGCTTATTTATCAGAGATCCTCTGCACCCCTGCAACCCCCAGGGTCCTCAAGTCATCCAACCAAGGCCTCTTGGCCATTCCCTGGTCTAGACTGAAGCTCAAGGGAGGTCGTGCCTTTGCAGTTGCAGTTGCAGCCCCTAGACTATGGAACAACCTTCCACACTCAGTCACGTCCGCCCCCTCCATCGACACTTTTAAATCCAGGTTAAAAACTCACTTATACTCCTTAGCATTAGAATCGTGTGTGTGTGTGTGTGTCCAGTCATTCCACCACGGGCTCTGCATGTCAGGACTGCAGAGTCACTCGCCAGGACTCTGCATAACCCCCCCCCCCCCCCCAATTGTTGGAATTGTTCATAGTTATTAATTTCCTTAAGAATCCCTTAAACTTATATAAATTAAATGTGGGTAGTTTATGCAAAAAATATCAATGCAAATAACAAAAGAGAATCAACGACAGAACCTAAATGGTTCTGGTGTTGTCTTTGTGCGTCTTTTCATTAACTTCTCCTTTTAACTTACAAAGCAATGCTTTCCATAATGTCTATCATGCATACAAAATAAGAGGCGGCAATGCAGATTCATGCAAAGTTTAAACTTGCACAAGCATCACGTAACCTATTTAGCTATTGCTTTGTCAAAGTCAAAGCAGGAGATATGGTTTGTTTGTTTCTGGACAAGGAGGATACAATCAATGCAAATTATGCTATCGTTTTAGTTATCAGTCCTTATGGAAGAATAAATAAAATGCTTTATGGCAAAGACATACGAGCTAGATATGTGGGACATGAATAAACTGGCTGTGACATCGCTGATTTTTGGACGTGAAATCAGTTTCATAATTTTTCTTTTTATGAAAGATCAAAGCCATGACAACATAATCTACAGACCTATATACTGTATACCTCTGCCTGGCTGACATCAGCAAATGGATGGTTGCCAATCACCTGAAGCTTAACCTAGACAAAACTGAGCTTCTCCATGCCGAGGAAAGTCCTCAGACCTACTTGAAGTCTCCCCTTCACTGACTGCAAGGAACTTTGGCTTGGTACTGGATGACCAGCTGTGCTGCATCACCTCTGTGGCCTGATCTGGTAGTACAAGATCGGGCCACAACATCTGCAGAATCCCACAGATCCCTTCCTCACACTTGAAGCAGCACAGATCTTGGTCCAAGTGCTCGTCATCACTCACCTCGCAACTCTCTCCTGGCTGGACTCCGTCTCCACAATCAAACCTTTACAACACATCCAGAACTCAGCAGCGCGCCTCAACTTACCAAAATTCTCCCATGTAACCCCCTTCTTCCGCAACCTCCACTGGCTCCCGGTAATCACTTGCATTAGATTCAAGACACTGGTTGTCTTGAACTGTCAGTGGAACTGCCCCTACCTACCTCCAAACATTAGTCATGGCCAAGCTCGAGCGCTCTGCTCAACAACTTCTGCTAGACGACTGGTACCACCTTCACTAAGAACAAGCAAACATCGCTCTGCCAAGTCCCAGCTCTTCTCTGTTCTGGCACTGTAGACTTATTCCTGGAGTGACGCGTCGGTGGCAACTGGTGGGCCATCTTGCCCCGTTGTCAGGGCTAGGTCCGTCGTGACCTTATGGTGTCGGGTTCTTTTTTCCTCAGGATTTCTTATCGAGATATCCTCAGTCCATCTCCCAGGCACCCTCGTCTCACTCCAGTATGCTGGTTACAGTCACTGGCAGGAGGTAGAGCTCCGGGACCCAAGTCACCGGCCGTGCACGGTTCACCTGCAAGACTAGACTGAAAAGACTCAAGTTAGCAATCCCGGACGAGCCCGCCATTGGAGCGATTGTATTAGCTGCTTCTGGCTGAGTTGTCTACAGAGGGTATCCTAGGGTTTTCAAGCTCAGTGATGCCAATAATCACAGTGGCAAACTAGAAAATTAAGTGCTGTTGTGTAAATGATGTCTAGTATGTAGGCAGGCTATGCTATACTGCCTGCTGGGAAGCTATGCTTTTTCCGAAATGCGTTGGGAACCATCTTCCGATGCTTCTGTTGGGTTCTTTTCATTCGTTGGGCGGGGGGGTCTTTCGGAAAAGTCATTCTCCAAATTCGTTGAATCCGAAAAGCCATCCCAGGCCCGCCCCCCCCTCCACCCCCATGTAGGCTAGTGGGGTATGAAGGGGAGCAGGGGCTTGCAGGCCAGCGCCAGATCTCGGTAGGTTGACGGTCTCCTATACCCTAGTACCTCCCCAATATCGGGCAGTTCTGTGGAACTATACAAGGTAAGGTTGAATACTTAGGGCGCCATACAAGCTGGAACCGCCACTGTATGCACCTAACGAGCCAAGTATGCCTCATGTATGATAGCTTCAGCTCTAAAAGGTATAGCTCTTTGTCTGCCAGGGCTACTGTGTATTCTTGCGGCACCTGGTAGTTGGGTGATTGAATTGCAGTAATAAATGCATAGACAACTTCTACTTATTGCTCCTACAATGTCGCAAGAAGTCACGATTGATCGGTGACAGAGCGCCACACATTACAAGATGTTTCACAAGGAGGAATCTGTGTCTCAGCTCTACCTGTAAATTATCCTTTATTTGAGTGTCATTTGTTTTTGCATTTGTCAGCATTGCATACATTTGCTTATGCATTGGTTTCTTGCAATGGTATGGTTGTCATTGTTCACATGTAAATCACAGGGGAGCTTTTATTTTTAGATCCAGAGGAAGTCTAAAGGCTGATTTTATGCTTGGGTACTTGGCACTTTTGAAAAATATTTCAATCTTCCATGTCATGTTTACAACTGTTCCAAAATGCAGCTGCCAAGCTTCTCACTGTCAGGGGACCATATCACCCATGCTGGCCTCTCTTCACTGGCTCCCCATAGGTTTTTACATTTACATTTACATTTCGGGCATTTAGCAGACGCTTTTTATCCAAAGCGACTTGCAAAGAGTACATTTGTTGAAGCAGAGGCAGCAATATATCACTGTGGTACCTGAAGATAAGAATAGAGCTGTTTCGAGCATTCCTATTTACGAGACGAATAGAACGAGTTTCATAAGTAGCTGGGCAGGCGCGCAATTCTAAGCATGCTACAACATCTGAGAACGAACAACAATGCTAAGTGGCATTAATAAATGGCACTTATTAATAAATGTTTTAGAATCAATCAACATTTTACTGTTTGTCTTTAAAGCTAAAGGGTTAGCTCCTGCTTATTTATCAGAGATCCTCTGCACCCCTGCAACCCCCAGGGTCCTCAAGTCATCCAACCAAGGCCTCTTTGGCCATTCCCTGGTCTAGACTGAAGCTCAAGGGAGGTCGTGCCTTTGCAGTTGCAGTTGCAGCCCCTAGACTATGGAACAACCTTCCAACACTCAGTCAGTCCGCCCCTCCATCGACACTTTTAAATCCAGGTTAAAAACTCACTTATACTCCTTAGCATTAGAATCGTGTGTGTGTGTGTGTGTCCAGTCATTCCACCACGGGCTCTGCATGTCAGGACTGCAGAGTCACTCGCCAGGACTCTGCATAACCCCCCCCCCCCCAATTGTTGGAATTGTTCATAGTTATTAATTTCCTTAAGAATCCCTTAAACTTATATAAATTAAATGTGGGTAGTTTATGCAAAAAATATCAATGCAAATAACAAAGAGAATCAACGACAGAACCTAAATGGTTCTGGTGTTGTCTTTGTGCGTCTTTTCATTAACTTCTCCTTTTAACTTACAAAGCAATGCTTTCCATAATGTCTTATCATGCATACAAAATAAAGAGGCGGCAATGCAGATTCATGCAAAGTTTAAACTTGCACAAGCATCACGTAACCTATTAGCTATTGCTTTGTCAAAGTCAAAGCAGGAGATAATGGTTTGTTTGTTTCTGGACAAGGAGGATACAATCAATTGCAAATTATGCTATCGTTTTAGTTATCAGTCCTTATGGAAGAATAAATAAAATTGCTTTATGGCAAAGACATTACGAGCTAGATATGTGGGACATGAATAAACTGGCTGTGACATCGCTGATTTTTGGACGTGAAATCAGTTTCATAATTTTTCTTTTTATGAAAGATCAAAGCCATGACAACATAATCTACAGACCTATATACTGTATACCTCTGCCTGGCTGACATCAGCAAATGGATGGTTGCCAATCACCTGAAGCTTAAACCTAGACAAAACTGAGCTTCTCCATGCCGAGGAAAGACCTCAGACCTACTTGAAGTCTCCCCTTCACTGACTGCCAAGGAACTTTGGCTTGGTACTGGATGACCAGCTGTGCTGCATCACCTCTGTGGCCTGATCTGGTAGTACAAGATCGGGCCACAACATCTTGCAGAATCCCACAGATCCCTTCCTCACACTTGAACAGCACAGATCTTTGGTCCAAGTGCTCGTCATCCACTCACCTCGCAACTCTCTCCTGGCTGGACTCCGTCTCCACAATCAAACCTTTACAACACATCCAGAACTCAGCAGCGCGCCTCAACTTACCAAAATTCTCCCATGTAACCCCCTTCTTCCGCAACCTCCACTGGCTCCCGGTAATCACTTGCATTAGATTCAAGACACTGGTTGTCTTGAACTGTCAGTGGAACTGCCCCTACCTACCTCCAAACATTAGTCATGGCCAAGCTCGAGCGCTCTGCTCAACAACTTCTGCTAGACGACTGGTACCACCTTCACTAAGAACAAGCAAACATCGCTCTGCCAAGTCCCAGCTCTTCTCTGTTCTGGCACTGTAGACTTATTCCTGGAGTGACGCGTCGGTGGCAACTGGTGGGCCATCTTGCCCCGTTGTCAGGGCTAGGTCCGTCGTGACCTTATGGTGTCGGGTTGGTCGTCAACGGTGGTGCCCGTTTACAGTGGCTGCCGTGGATCCAGGTAGCCCTTTCAGCTCCCTTGACCGCTGATGAGGTGACCAGCAGGACTTGGAATGGTCCCAAGCACCTTGGTGAGTGCCAGGCCTCCTCCGATAGTCCTCCACCACGGTTCAATTCCTGGTTGTAGGTCATGGATCCTTGGATGGTGATAAGGCCTCTTTAACCTGTGAGCGGATGGTTTGCAGACTTCGAGAAAGATTAATACAGTACAATAATGATTGTATAATATAATCATGCTGTGATGGAATTGTTCTGTGCTCATATTGCTGTCGTGTGGTGCACCTGTCCCCATTGGCATGGGTCGCCCCATCAGAACCTCATAGGGGGACAGTCCTACCTTCGCTCTGGATTCCCCATCTCGGAATGATTTCTCTGATGAAGGCCTTAGCAACGGCTACAAAGTCAGCCGCCCTGCTGGGAAATATTTCAATCCATTTGGACAACATGTCTACCATTACTAAACAATATCTCTTTTTTGTGCATAATTTGAGAATCCTTGTGTGTACCAATGCCGATTGATGATATCTACCATTCCCCCCTTTGACACATGATCTTTCCCATGTGTCATAATATCGTAGATAGAAAACAAACATTTACGTAAGCACGGCCGCCCATTCGGCCATACCACAATCCATTGCTATACTCTGCACCAGCTGATTTCCACAACCAGCGGTCTGTGGGCACGGCCCTGGTCTGAGCTTTCGCCAATCCCTCAATCGTGACCGAGGGCGTTAGTTGTGCCATCTGCATGGTGGAGGCGAGTGGGCTTTGGCAGCTGCTTTAGCCCCTTCATCTGCCATCGCGTTCCCTCTAGACACCAGGTCCTTGGCCCCTGTGTGCGCTTCACATCGACATAGAGATGGCAGCAGGTAAGAGTATAACATCTAGCAGGTTAGCAACCAATTGTGCATGATTAATCTGTTTGATGAACCCTCGCATCTTCCACAAGGTGCCGAAATCATGAACGACTCCAAAAGCATACTGTCTGTATAGATGGTAACTCGTTTACCCTCCGACAGTATGCATGTTATGGTTAGGGCGAACAGTTCAGCTGCTTGTGCTGACAAGTGAGGAGGTAGCCTAGCAGATTCCACCAAGCAGTCCTGCGTGGCAATGGCATAGCCCACTTCGTTAATACCTGTAGTTGGGTCTTCCCGGCTAGAACCACCAACATACAACACATCGGTCCCCGGTGGCAGTGGTATAGCTGTCAGGTCCACAAATGTCGTGGCAATTATCCGATAAAATAATTGCGTCCAAGGCGAATCAGTCTAAACAGACAAAATACTTGTAGGAATTAAGAGTATTTAATGTATGCATACACCAGACTCCTCTCAAGCAGAGTGAGTGCCAAACAGATATTCACTTGTCCCTTTTAAGGACAATTTTCACCCCCAGGGGTTCCTGGGACCGAATTCCTTCGATCACAACACAAAGAGTTTCAAGCATTGACAAGACGACGCTTCTTGTGATAACCATCAGCGATTCCTGTCCCGTGTAGAAATATTTACAGTCAACCAACTCCCACCCAAGCTGCTTATATTAATGACTGGAGGGAGTCGCCTTTATGATATGCAAAGCTAAGGTATGTCTGTTGTAAAGACAACCTATTCAAGGAACAGTATGCCCTCGGAGGAAAGGCCCTATGGACATTTTCCATTACACTTTGCATAACCCCCCTCCTGCTTTCCCTCTCCTAACCCTAGCATGAAGTTCGGTCTTTTGTGATTACGGAATTTGTATGTGATTAATTCTCAGACTACTAGTTTCACTCAATCTACATTGACCACGGCAGATGGAACCCTGGATCTTAGCTTGTAAGTACACGCCATGGAGGTTTTATTTATACACTAAAGTCATGTTCATTGAGTTACTGGGGCATTTCTATACCGACTGACCAGGAGCTATTATTAGTTAATATTGATGTTAGTAATGAACATTGTAGTCATGAGTTAAACTCCATCTTTTGAGTTATGGCAGGACAATTTTATGTGGACAACCCTCTAGTTTGTAGTAATGTATCTGTTAACTCAATCAATCTGCTAATTCAATCTTTGTGTTTAATTGTGTCATTACAATACATTTTAAGTAAGTACGTTTTTCAGTCACATTAATTGTGTGAATGCACTTCAGTTTTCACGTTGGGCTGTTCTTTGCCTCGACGTCATGGCATAAGTGCGCAATAATATGGATTCTCAAGTTTGATGGTAAAACTGCCTGGTTCTACTTCCAACAAAAATTGTGAAAACTGTGACATTATGAATCGGCAAATGTATGTCACGTTAAATGTACAACATGTTCATGAGAAAGACATAAGTAATTGAGAAACAAGGACGAAAGTTGAAAAGTTGAAATATTAGATTTTTGAGTGCAACGCAGGGTGGCAAATTCAGGCGGTGCCCCACGCCAAGTGGGGCGCTGCCACATAGTTGGGCGGCAGCGCTCTCTCCAGAGAAAAACAATGGCACAGTCAGCGCAAAGTGGTTTTGCAGCTGATTATGGGTAACCGGCTTTAGTCTAACATGAAATTTGTCGTTGAATGGGCTTCTATAGGTTGTGTGTATGGGGGGCGGGGTTGCTTACAAGGTGATCAATATCTGTATATTGAAGCAAGCAATGTAAAAATGGTCTGGGTTGCATACAAAAGCCTGGGAAGATGTGAAAATAAAAGCAGAAGTGTTAAAGTGAAATTCCCCTTTAATATTCTACACAATTTTTTTTTTTTTAAAAGAGGCCATTTTGAGACTCCAAAGCCCCCTTGCTAACCATAGTCACATACCTTGGATACAAAGGCTATAACTTTTGAACGCTTGAACGTCATAATTTTGGGCTCTAATGAAAGGTAACACTTCTATTCTATTCTCTATCCAGAGTCACTATAACTATTACTGACACAAAATAAGCATAAACAACTTTTAGGGCTTCTACCATTCTTGTAACTAAACTTTGTGCAAATAAAATAAGTCAAAACAAGTGTTATAGTGGAAAAGCAGTTCATAAGTAACACACACCAAAGTAAAGCAACTGGAAGGTTGCTTTATTCAAATGAATGTATTTTTTCTAATTAAAAAACATATGTATAAACATGTAGTATACTAGGAGGTGGTTCAAAAGTCTGGAAAGGGTTATTATGGTTAGTCTGTGTGAGATTAAATAGAAAAAAATAAATATTATATAAAAAATACAAAAAAATAAACTTGCTTTTTACAAGGTTTTTGATATTTATTAGCAGTCAAAATGACCCCCCCCCCCCTTCACAGCGGTTCTAGTGTTAATTCATATTGGATTAACAGTTGTATGTGGTTTCACTCGTCTATTGAACAGAAAAGACTGGATTCCTGCATTCTTAGTGTGGAACTACGCATCATAGGTATTTTATTTACCCACTGAAGTTGTGTTAATTGAGTTACTGGAGCATTTAGAAACAGACTGCCTTTGTCTGAGAGCTATTGTATTCTACGATGCATTTCCCATCGCATTGAAAATCGATATAGCTTTGTTGATGAACCAAATGTAATTGGAACCTTTCCATATTTAATTTTGCAGTGAAACCAAGTATGGACACCAGGGTGCTTGTGTGCCTCCTCCTCTCAGGTAGGTTGGAGTCAAATCTTTTTTTGTTGACTTCAATGACTGTAGTCTCACAAATCAGACTTTAGATGACAATCTAAAGAATGATGGCAGTCAAGCTCAAATCTTTGTTTTGCTTCAAATTTGTTTCGACCAATAATGTTCCTGGGTGGGGTGTCTCGACTTGAAACAACTGGACCGGCGGAACCACAACATGATATGGCTGACCAGCGATTAGAATGGACCAAAAACTCAAGAAGTTTATATCTTTAGATTACTGTATATTGTCATGGCTTTGGTATTTAAAATAAAAAAAATACTACTAGGCCAAAACTCTGATGTGAAACCAGACTACACAGATATCGATTCATTCCCTGTCTCTTCTCCCAGGACCCAATCACTTTTTTTTTCTTAACATTCTCCTTCAAGACTCAATTCTCCTTCAAGACTCAAAACTCACCGATTGAATACATTTCAGTATATTGCTATATTAAACAGATACTATTTGTTTACTTTATTCTTCCTTGTCATTTTTATAATTCATACAAAAACCAAAAACTAATGTGGCAATTTCCCAGATGAGCAACCTAATGATACGCACGCTTCTTTCCATTCTAAGGTGTATGCTTCTCCAGTGCTAGACTCAATCAATACATTTTGGTTGAAGAGTCGAAGACCTGGCATGACGCTCAGGAGTACTGCAGGAACACATACGGTGATCTGGCCACTGTCACAAACGTGGACGAACTAAACCAGCTGACAGACATGACAGGAGGTGCGGCGACATATATAGGACTGCAGGATTTCAACAGGTATTCCATGGACGTGGGCCCAAACTCATGGAGATGGTCGACCCAGACTAGGAGCCAAACAGGCTATATGAATTTTTCACCTGATGAGCCTGATTATAAATCGGGCGGAGAGGAATGTGTGCAGGTGGGGACTGATGGCACCTGGTCTGATGTAACGTGTGCTGCTCTCAATGAGTTTATTTGTTTTTCTGGTAAGCGAAAAACAACACAGCACACACACACACACACACGTTCAAAATTACATATTCAAATTACATATACCATATATTACACAGCACATACACACATTATAGACTCCTTAATTGTTCTGTAGCCATTCCACTTTGCAATCAGCATTTACTTCTTAATTATAAGTTAAAGCCTGCTACCGCTGCTGAATACTATTTCTTTCTGCTGTAGGACCATCCGATGCTAAAACGTTCCATCGTATCGAGCAGACACTATCGTGGGAGTCAGCCAGGAGTTACTGCCTTACTCATCACACAGACCTTGCCATGATTGAGAATGAAGAAGAGAACCAACAGGTTTCCTCCACCATCACGGGTTCTGTGTGGATCGGTCTCTCCAGAGTTCCCTGGACGTGGTCTGATGGGACCAACTGCTCCTTCAGAGTCTGGTGGAGCTATGAGCCCAGTAACTCCGGGAATCAGATGTGTGGCATTGTGTATGAGGGTGGATTTAGCGATGTAGGATGCACCGCTACGTATCCATTTATCTGCTCAGGTAAGCAACCAATAACAGATTCTTTATTATACCACCCCATATTATTTCTTATTTGATGTCTTTGTCTTGCATTTGAGAAGCCCACATTAAGCCTATATGATCGCTGACTGGGTAAGGCTTGTATCGTTGACTTAAGGTTTGTTAGATTAGATGAAGTACCTTAATAGTACATTGTTCATTATTTGGTTGAGAAGTTCTTCACTTCCCTTATCCCTTATTTGTGCATTTTTCCGGTCAAAACATTGATATCTTCCCTGTGTGCCGGGCGCTATAGGTCGGAAACAGAGCAGAATAAAGATAAAGTTTGAGTCTAACTTGGACCTGACAAACCAAAACACTATGGACAACATCCTCCAACAAGTAAGACCACGCACACATTCCTCTGAATACTGCATTCAACACTAATTTCAAACCCCAGGAAGCAGCACAACCTAACCAGTAACTTGTTATTAGGGTTATTCTAATTTGTATTGGAGTATTTGTTATTGTTACACTTGCTATTTCCTTAATGATTTCCTTAAGACACAGTGGAGGCTGGTGATAAAAAATGTTGGGGGGCGCAAAAAAACGCCACCACCACTGTAACGTTGCCTAAACCCTGATGGTAATTTTCCAATACCTCAGATAGGAGAGACTCAACCAGAAAACAGTGTTCAATCACGAAACAGGATTTATTCAGCACATTGTAAGCAGGTTATAACACACACAAAAATACCTGCTGAAATCTGAATAGTTAACAATGTTGATTAAGGTGCTGAGAGATACTGTGAGATCAAAGCACTTTTAATATTTAAATATGAATGGATTACAATTACAGAGTTTCTCCACATAATATTAAACACTGAGTCACTTGACTTCTAACTTCATGTGGCCAAAGATATTATAACCAGTCACAAGCTTGCTACAGAAGCTGTATTTGTCCAGTTCTAATCCCTATAAAAATATATAGTCATGTCCTTGGGTTTTCGTGAACGGCGCTATAGAAGTCCACATTATTATTATTATTATTAGGGATGCACCGAGTACAAGTACTTACATTTGGGTACTTGCCGATACCGAATACCGATACGAGTACTTAATAAAACCATTACAGTTCTAATGACTTTGAAAACATGTTATTTTTTGTCTGGGGGGGGGTGCTCCGTTAATTCACGGTTCTGATGGGGGGGGGGTGCTCTGTTAATTGGTGGGGACATGTCCCCAGCGTCCCCACTAACTTCTACGCCCATGCTCGGTACCATGCGCAGTTGCTATTAAACATCCATAAACGCCAACTCGGTTGCATCTCTTTATTTCAATATTCCTTGGCTAAGAATATTACAAGGTTAACGTTGCGTTGCCAAAGTGGTATCGGTGCGGTTGTATCGGAGTAGTTTAACGAGTACGAGTACGAGTACATGAGCACAGTATCGGACCGATACCGAATACTGGTATCGGTATCGGTGCATCCCTAATTATTATTATTATTATTATTATTATTATTATTATTATTATCATTATTACAGCAATAGCATGAACATAATAATAACAAACATTGCTTGTTTTTGGAAAGTATGTATTGGCAAATTACAAACATCTGTTTGCCCCCTAATAGGGAACATACAGATAGGGGGCCCCTGTTGACGAGACACCACTGTTAAGACTCCCTTAACACCGCCGTGAGGGGGGAATTTTAACTGCTCCTCAATAAATAAATACAATTCTAAAACTCTACTAAGTTTCAGCATTGCCCTTTTATGACTTTTCCTAAGTATGTCCCTAATTGTGTCTTCTTTAAATTCAGAAATAATATCGGAAAACAAAGTTACGAGCAAATTCGCTTCGATGTTCTACACAGTAAACATGATCCTTTAGCTGCAAGACTGCAGTTAACTTAATAATGAAATCTAAAGCAGACTAAACTAATTTGCAGCAATTGCACTTGCACCAAAATAACTAATATTATCAAATAACCACTTAAGTCATGTACATGTATATATTGTAAAAAGTAAGTAAATAAGTAATTTATAGTGCTTTTTACAGACACAAGATCACAAAGCGCAGATAAAGTCATAAAAGATAATAATACAAGACAGAAAATAATAAATAATAATACAGACCTGCCACATACATGTATATTTACTTCAAGCGTCAATAATGTGTAATGGGAGTTATAATGAGAATTATCCATGTAAATTACAAGTAGACTAGGTAGTAGGTAAATGTAGATAATCTTGAGGGTTTTTTTTTATTAAGTGCCTGTCAAGAGCTGTCGAGTCGACGACATAATATATAATATATATATAATATATAATATAATATATTGTAGCAGCAGTGACACCTAGTGGCATATTGGTGTCACTACTACATAAATGGCCAAAAAAACTGGCGGTCAAAGGCAGTTCAGTGTTCACTTCCAGTTAAAAACTGAAAAGTCCACCACATTTTAGTGTCGTGTTTATACTAGAACAGTTTCTGTGCAGATTTACATACATACTTATCTGTTATTTATGTTAAAATGAAGACAATGAGGGTTTAAGAAGAATAATTTCCCTGTTCCTCTCCTCAGCTGTCTGCATCTCTGGTCAGCGTAAAGAAACATTTCCACCTGAGCTGGATCACTCCGCCACAAAAACTAGAACCAGCAGACTTGAGCGACGACAACATATAATTAATGCATTAATGAATAACACAATATTTATGAACATTCATAAATAATAAGATTTTCGACAAGGTGTCGTTGTGTGAATGACAAATAGATTTCTCCTCATTTATTGATGTGATTAGACTGTCTGTTCATTTTTCTGTGTGTAAACCTAGTGATGAAGCATACTCAATAAAGCAAGACTTTTCATTGTTGACTACAAGTGACCTAGAAATCGTCACACATCATGCATATTAACATCAGTGTGGCCCAGCTCATAGGAACATGTATGTGTTGTTACGTAATGCAAGACAAAGACATCAAATAAGAAATAATATAGGGTGGTATAATTATGTATTGTTTAATAGTGCAGTTTATTTTCACTATTTATTTGAGTTCTATTGTAATCACTTATTGTCATATAAATATTATTATTCTACTAACATAGTTCATGTTAATATAATAAATATCTATGAAAAATATAACCTTGTATTGTCACTGTCGTTAATACTCAATAAATAATAGAATTGAATTAATTATGTCATTGATGAACATTTATGCAAATAAATGAATATGCAACACCCACAGGTGCTCCTACAAGGTTTTGGTCTTGTCTTTGCGTGTCTTCTCCTTGTTGTTCACCTTTAAACTTGCAAAGCAATGCTTTCCATAATATATTTCATACGTACAAGAGGAAGCAATGCAGATTCATGCAAAGTTCAAACAATTCAAAGGTCAATTGTTTTGTCAAAGGCAAACCAATAGCTATTTCCAAAAAAGGAAAAGGAAAATTTAAAATTTCATAGACTTATCTATACCAATTGACACAAACGGCCAGGTGATTATTTTGCCTGTGGCCCAGTAGTTTCTCTAATGTTCACAGTGCAAGCCTTAGAGCTCAGTTCAGATTTATTGCTCAGATTTATTTTGTTTGCTGTACATATTATTTGTAATTGTGGCCAATATCAGATTTCAGTGTAAACTGGTCAGTTGACCCGCATGCTCAACAGAACAACAACCAAGACGTCACACGCAGCACGCTGTCGTATGAAGGTCAACATGGAGTCACTGATGTCAGTGTTTATGGTTTCATTTATACTCGCGTGCAGTTCAAACCAGCAAATCCCTGAGCTGATGATAATGAGGATGAGGAGAATGAGAGACACATTGTAATGTATGGCTGCTACTTCTTAACCAGTGCCTCGATGGTACTTGTATGCACGTATTTATAAAGTCACTTATCGGTTACGATCAGAACTATCCAACGCATCCAACCAAGCCAACGCAGTTTCAGCTCAGCTCAGCCGTTTCAATGGTGGCCTTTGTGTGGCGCTGTGGGTAGCCATGGTTGTCTACTTAATGTAGGACTAATTGGACACAGGTGTGGCGCACAGCGAGGTCTATGAGGCAGACTGTCTCAAATACCACTTAGCAGCACAATTGAATATTCTACTGTTCTATCAGCAATCCCTTATACCCAAAAACCAGAAATTCAAGTCCAACTGACTAACCCTCACAATACTGCAATACTTCACCACTTATGCTTTAGCAGATTAACTTCACTTTGAGAAAGGAAAAACCCATCAAACTTTGTTACTCACATAAAAAGAACTATCCAGTTATTTGTAAGAGTATTGGTTAAAGCCAGCAATATCACACCTCACACGGGGAAATAATATAGGTCCTACGGTTGGTTATTAGCTTATAAATAATTATCAAAGAATTATTTTTTTCAAATTGTTAGAATAATAAAAAATAAAAATATTTTTTTTATCTGAATGGCACCACACTGACATCAGGGACCAATAACCAGACAGTGGATTAAGTCTCATAACAAAACTAAACTGGGACTATGATTACTGATGAATTGATAATTACAATAAAAGTTACCATGAATAGTTAGCATCAATTTAAGGGTTTGGAGTTCTTTACGCGACAAAGGCTGGCTTCAACACAATATTCAAGGAAAAATGACAAATTGTTATAATGTAAGAATGTTTATTCACGTTGGCGAATGGCATAAAGTAAATATTCCTGAAATACAATAAGCATGTGTGTGTGTGTGTGTGTGTGTGTGTGTGAGAGAGAGAGAGAAACAAAGAAAGATAAAAGCAAATGGCGGTGGTTGAGGCCTCGTAAATGTGGGAGGTACCTGTAGTCCTAACAAAGGGATCTCTGTGTCAGTGAGTGACTTGGTGGGAGGGTTTGAATCGCTCACTTCTAACACCAATATCAAAACACTCAAATGAGATGTATGCGCTTTGTTAGTAAAAATTGAGAGAAAAGCAAAAGAGAGGAGCATGGACAGATCTAACAATGGACAGGGATCCATTCTTAAAACATAAGGGAAGGAGGCAAAACGTGTTTCCAGTATCGTCCGACAATATCAATAAACAGCTAAACACACAATAATATAACATAAGATAAGATAAAATAAAACTTTATTGATCCCAAAGGAAATTCTTGTGCCAGAGGATGCATCGCAATAGAATAAACAGCAGGGAAATAAACAATAGAATAAGAAAAATAAAATTTTGCAGAGCACTGCAGAGGTGGAAGGAGCTCCCGGCTGACATCAGGACGGCAGATTCGCTCATCAGCTCCCGCAAGAGACCCACCTGTTAAGAGTTCACATGGACTTTGCATAACCCCCCCCTTGCCTTCCCTCTCCTAACCCTAGCATGAAGTTCCGTCTTTTGTGATTACGGAATTTGTATGTGATTAATTCTCAGACTACTAGTTTCACTCAATCTACATTGACCACGGCAGATGGATCCCTGGATCTTAGCTTGTAAGTACACGCCATGGGTGTTTTATTTATACACTAAAGTCATGTTCATTGAGTTACTGGGGCATTTCTATGACCAGGAGCTATTATTAGTTAATATTGATGTTAGTAATGAACATTGTAGTCATGAGTTAAACCCCATCTTTTGAGTTATGGCAGGACAATTTTATGTGGACAACCCTCTAGTTTGTAGTAATGTATCTGTTAACTCAATCAATCTGCTAATTCAATCTTTGTGTTTAATTGTTGTCATACAATACATTTGTAAGTAAGTACGTTTTCAGTCACATTAATTGTGTGAATGCACTTCAGTTTCACGTTGGGCTGTTCTTTGCCTCGACGTCATGCATAAGTGCGCAATAATATGGATTCTCAAGTTTGATGTAAAACTGCCTGGTTCTACTTCCAACAAAATTGTGAAAACTGTGACATTATGAATCGGCAAATGTATGTCACATTAAATGTACAACATGTTCATGAGAAAGACATAAGTAATGAGAAACAAGGACGAAAGTTGAAAAGTTGAAATATTAGATTTTTGAGTGCAACGCAGGGTGGCAAATTCAGGCGGTGCCCCATGCCAAGTGGGGCGCTGCCACATAGTTGGGCGGCAGCGCTCTCTCCAGAGAAAAACAATGGCACAGTCAGCGCAAAGTGGTTCTGCAGCTGATTATGGGTAACCGGCTTTAGTCTAACATGGAATTTGTCGTTGAATGGGCTTCTATAGGGTGTGTGTATGGGGGGCGGGGTTGCTTACAAGGTAATCAATATCTGTATATTGAAGCAAGCAATGTAAAAATGGTCTGGGTTGCATACAAAAGCCTGGGAAGATGTGAAAATAAAAGCAGAAGTGTTAAAGTGAAATTCCCCTTTAATATTCTACACAATTTTTCTAAAGGTATGGTGTTTTTTCAAAAAAGGCCATTTGGAGACTCCAAAGCCCCCTTGCTAACCATAGTCACATACCTTGGATACAAAGGCTATAACTTTTGAACGCTTGAACGTCATAATTGTGGGCTCTAATGAAAGGTAACACTTCGAGATATTCTATTCCATATCCAGAGTCACTATAACTATAATTGACACAAAATAAGCATAAACAACTTTTAGGGGTTCTACCATTCTTGTAACTAAACTTTGTGCAAATAAAATAAGTCAAAACAAGTGTTATAGTGGAAAAGCAGTTCATAAGTAACACACACCAAAGTAAAGCAACTGGAAGGTTGCTTTATTCAAATTAATGTATTTTTTCTAATTAACAAACATTATTTATGTATAAACATGTAGTATACTAGGAGGTGGTTCAAAAGTCTGGAAAGGGTTATTATGGTTAGTCTGTGTGATATTAAATAGAAAAAATAAATATTATATAAAAAATACTTCTGATATGATTTGTGAATTTTGAGGGAAAGTCATGAAAGGGCGATGCTGAAACTTGCTTTTTACAAGGTTTTTGATATTTATTAGCAGTCAAAATGACCCCCCCCCCCCCCCCTTCACAGCGGTTCTAGTGTTAATTCATATTGGATTAACAGTTTTATGTGGTTTCACTCGTCTATTGAACAGAAAAGACTGGATTTCTGCATTCTTAGTGTGGAACTACGCATCATAGGTATTTTATTTACCCACTGAAGTTGTGTTAATTGAGTTACTGGAGCATTTAGAAACAGACTGCCTTTGTCTGAGAGCTATTGTAATATACGATGCATTTCCCATCGCATTGAAAATTGATATAGCTTTGTTGATGAACCAAATGTAATTGGAACCAAAATTAAATAATCCATATTTAATTTTGCAGTGAAACCAAGTATGGACACCAGGGTGCTTGTGTGCCTCCTCCTCTCAGGTAGGTTGGAGTCAAATCTTTTTTTGTTGACTTCAATGACTGTAGTCTCACAAATCAGACTTTAGATGACAATCTAAAGAATGATGGCAGTCAAGCTCAAATCTTTGTTTTGCTTCAAATTTGTTTCGACCAATAATGTTCCTGGGTGGGGTGTCTCGACTTGAAACAACTGGACCGGCGGAACCACAACATGATATGGCTGACCAGCGATTAGAATGGACCAAAAACTCAAGAAGTTTATATCTTTAGATTACTGTATATTGTCATGGCTTTGGTATTTAAAATAAAAATAAAAAATACTACTAGGCCAAAACTCGGATGTGAAACCAGACTACACAGATATCGATTCATTCCCTGTCTCTTCTCCCAGGACCCAATCACTTTTTTTTTCTTAACATTCTCCTTCAAGACTCAATAAAAGGGACATAACTTCATTTTGACGGACCACCATACTAGTTTCACCGAATGAATACATTTTAGTATATTGCTATATTAAACAGATACTATTTGTTTACTTTATTCTTCCTTGTCATTTTTCATAATTCATACAAACACAAACTAATGTGGCAATTTCCCAGATGAGTCATGGGAGTTGGCAGTAGGACCCAAACGCGGACTCAGGACTCGGGGTTTTGTGGTGGAATAAATGTTCTTTATTTACCGTGATGACGGGTAGATGAACAGACAGGCAGGTGATGAACAGACAGGCAGGTGAGGAACAGGCAGGTGAGGAACAGGCAGGACAAAATCCATACGGGTAGTAGACAGGTAAATTAACAACAGGTATTTTGCAACAATGATCCGACACTCGTGGGTGGAGAGCCGGGGCTTTTATGCCGTGACTAATTGTTGATTGCGGACAGCCGCGAACATAGCGCAGGTGCCGCTAATCGTCCAGGGGCGGCACTGGCGCCCGGGAGCCCCGCTAACCCTCCAGGGGCGGTATTGGCGCCCGGGAGCCCGGGGCCACGATCGAGATCGTGACAGTACCCCCCCCTCAACGGGAGCCTCCTGGCGACCCACGATGAGCGGGCCGGCACCGTCGGGTGGACGACCCGGAGGCTGGGTGGAGGCCGAGCAGGGACCCTCCGGCGGACGACCCGGAGGCTGGGCGGAGGCCGAGCAGGAACCCTCAGGCGGGCGACCCGGAGGCTGGGCGGAGGCCGAGCAGGAACCCTCAGGCGGGCGACCCGGAGGCTGGGTGGAGGACACCGGCGCCGTCGGAGCGGGGACCGGGGCTGGCTGGCACCTGGGAGCAGGTACTGGTGGGAGCTGCTGTGGTCCAGCCGGGACCGGGACCAGGGATGGGTGGGACCTGGGAGCAGGTACTGGTGGGCGCTGCCGTGGTGCAGCCGGGACTAGGACCAGGGATGGGTGGGACCTGGGAGCAGGGACTGGTGGGCGCTGCGGTGGTGCAGCCGGGACCAGGACCAGGGATGGGTGGGANCTTTTTGTCCTCCGCTGACCGCTGGGAGAGAACAGCGCCGATACCGGTGTCCGAAGCATCCACCTCTACTACGAACTGCCGGGCCAGGTCAGGATGGAGGAGGACCGGGGCGATGGTGAAGCGCTCCTTTAGTGCCACGAAGTGCCGCTGGTGTCCAGTGATAGGAACGCAGCGTGGAGGTGAGGTGCGTCAGGGGGGCAGCTACTCGGCTGTAATTACGGATGAACCGGCGATACAAATTGGCAAACCGAGGAAGTTCTCGTAGCTGCTTACGGGAAGAGGGGTTGGGGCCACTTCGACCCACTTGTCCCTGATCTTACGGGGTCTGTCGGATCAGTCCTCCTTCCACAATGAGCCCCAGGGAAACTCCACTGATGGAGAATGGAAGATGAATTTCTCCCACCTTGGAGAAACAGCCGGTTCTCCAGGAGACGCTGGATGACCATGCGTACATGCTGGACGTGCTCCTCAGCGCTCCTGGAGAACACCAGGATGTCGTCAAGGTAGAGGACCACAAATACATCTAACGTGTCCCTGAGCACGTCATTCATCAACGCCTGAAAGACGGCGGGGGCGTTGGTGAGTCCGGAAGGCATCACAAGATACTCGTAATGCCCCCGGGGAGTCTTGAAGGCGGTCTTCCACTCATCCCCCTCTCAGATGTGCACAAGGTGGTATGCGCTCCGGAGGTCCAACTTAGTAAAAATGGTCGCCCCGATGAGGAGTTCGAAGTTGGAACTCATGAGGGGGAGGGGATATTTGTTCTTGATGGTGATATTGTTCAGCAGCCTGTAGTCTATGCATGGCCTCAGGTCCCCATCCCTTCTTCTTCACGAAGAAGAACCCCGCTGCCACCAGGGGAATTGGGATGGTCGGATGAGACCCTCGGCCAAGCATTCCTGCAGGTAGCTGTCCATCGCCGCCTTCTCCGGCCATGAGAGATTATACAGGTGATCTGGCCCGGGAGGGAGCGTCCGGACCGGAGCTCGAGTGGCGCCAGTCCGTAGGGGCCGGTGTGGAGGGAGAGTCGGGCCCAGCCTCCTTGCTAAATTGCCTCTCCTAAATCGTGGTAACTCAGGCAGGGAACAGATGCCTAGGTCGGGAGGTGTATGACTGGAGCGTTCGGCCCGGGGAGGTGTCTGGGCGCCCCGGAGGCAACGGGCGTGGCAGGTGGTACTCCAGCTTAGAATGCGCCCGGTTCTCCAGCAGAACGGAGGGGTGTGGAGTTCCAGCCAAGCCGGCCCCCAGGATGAAGTTGGGTTGGGTGAAGAGTGAGGGGCTGGGGTCTGGTGGGTGACGGGGCCCATGGGGTGACCATCCCAAGGCGAAAGGCCAGAGAAGGGGCCCAGGCCGAGGGTGGCTTGGAAAACACTGGCGTGCACTTAGTCATAGATAATTAGGTGACTCACCCGGTACCCCTGTGTGGCCGTCTCTCCTCCCCTTGGCGCCTCGGGGTGATGTGCTCTGGCAGACACCTCCGGACAAGAGGCGACGACATGCGCGGCGCTGCCGCAGTACACGCACAACCCGTGCCGCTTCCGGTGCTCGTACTCTGCAGGCTGAGACGAGCCCGTCCCAGTTGCATCGGCTCCTCACCTGTGGACCCCGGGAACCTGGGGGCGGCTGGGACGGGACGGAAGGATGAGTCAGGGAGCCGGGCGGAGACCTGTGACCAGTGCGCTCTCTCCCGCTCTTGTTCCCGGGCACGCTCATCAAGGCGGATGGTCTGGGCGATGAGCAGATCCAGGGTGCCGGGCCTCTCCTTCCCGGACAGCGCGTCCTTCATGTCCTCCCCCAGGCCACGACGGAACGTGCTGTACAGCGCGGACTCGTTCCATGCACACCGAGCCGCGAGTATGCGGAACTCGCATAATCCGCCACTGAACTCACGCCCCTGCTGGAGCGCGGAGAGGGCCGTGGCCGCATCCTGCCCGTGGACGTCGTGGTCGAAGACGGTCTTGAACTCCGCCACGAACGCCCGGTAGTCCTGCATATACGCGGCCGCGCCCTCGCGTCCCGCCATGACCCACCGGCGAGCCCTCCCCGTGGTGAGGTTCGCCATGTAGGCGATGCGGGCGGCTGCAGTGGAGTACATGCTGGGTTGCAGCTCGAACACATACTCACACTGCATCAGGAACTCCCGGCAGAGGGCGAATGTCCCATCATAGGGAGCCGGGGGTGGCAGGGGACGCCCTCGGCACGGGAGCCGCAACCGCCGCACCGACCTGGGGGGAAGCCGAGACCTGGATCGTGAGGGTGTGGACCAGGGTGGTGAGGCTCGCCAGCTGCTCGGTCTGGGCCCTCTGTGTGTCGGCGAGTCCCCGGAGCTCCTGACGGATGACCGCGATGGCCTCGGCTGCCTCCGCGAGTAGGCGGGTGAGTTCCTCCAGCCTCCTGCCCTGGACCTGGAGCTGTGCCTCGAGGGGAGATGGGGGGGTCTTCCATGCTGGCTGGGTCTGCGAGTGGCCAGATCGTTCTGTTAGGCGGTGGTGTGGAGGTGAGACCCAGGCACACAGCAAAAGATGAGGCGTAGTGGTAAATCAAAAAAAAAGGGGGTTTTAATTCACAACAAAATGGTGTCACACACGAAGCAACACAGAGTTCGGGGATCCAGGCAGGACTCCGCGGTTTGGCTTCAACTCAGCGGGGTGGTCTGGAACGCTGGATGGGTGAGAGAAAAAAAAAAGGTGAGGGATAGAGATCCCGGTTGAGGCACACACACAGGCAACAAGGCGTAACGTTAGTCCGCTAGATCAACTGCTACAGGATGATGTCTGACGCATACGTTACCACCTGTAGCTTTAGGGGACGATCTGGCGCCAAGTGGAGCGCCGGCCAGGCTTTTGTAGTGCGGGCTGTGATTGCCGATCCGGAGCAGGTGCGCTGATTGGGGATGGGGACCCGGTGCGGGAACTTGAGATGTCTGCCGCGTCAGCGCCGCTCCGCCTTGGAGCCTGCGCCGATGATCGTGACGAGCGTGTAGCGGGAGGTGAGAGGAGCGGCCGTGGAGGCGAGGACAGACGAGCCGTAACAATCCAGTTGCAAAGGGAGGTGTTTAACCCCAGGCTCCTGAGCTTGGGAACAAGCTTAGCACAATAGTGCTGAATGCTGAGCTGAAATCTACAAACAGCATTCTCACGTATGCGTTTCTGTATGTGTGTGGATATTCTGTTCCTCCAATTCGTGTTATTTGTATTGGATTGTTCTTTTGCACGCTGGGCATTGCCCCTTTTTACTTTCACTGCACATCCTGTATGTGTATCTGACAATTAAACTTCTTGAATCTTCCCTTATCCAGGTGGGAGAGGGCGGTTTGAAAATTGAAGGGGGTCCACGGTGTCAGGAACGATGGAGCAGATGTGGGTTCTGACTAGCCACTTGAAGCACTTCATGATGATGGGGGTCAGTGCTACAGGGCGGTAGTCATTCAGGCAGGTGATGGAAGGTTTCTTCGGTATGGGGACTGTGGTCTGTTTGAAGCTGGTGGGGACTGCAGACAAATGGGTTCAGCTTGACAGTTTACCAAACCAGATACTGGCTAGCTGACCCCATTTGCTTCCACTAGCATTGCTACAAAATGTTAACAAGCTTACAGTGGACATTTCTCAGTAAGCGTAGTGCAGAATTTAAAATGGTTTTCAACCAGCTGAGAACAGCAGAGAAGTGAGTGGAACAAGAGAAGAGCTGGAAAGTGACCATGACGACGAAGATGACCGTGATGAGGGAAGTGAAGATGTGGAATTCCAAGATACCTCAACACTCCTGCAACAGGATGACGGCTTTGAATACCAACTACCAAAACATCAAAGGTGTGCCTGCCACATCCTTAACTTGGTGTCAACTGTCGATGCTCAAAAAGCCCTCTCAAAGCAGGGTGCCTACAAGAAGCTCTTCAGGTCTAGCTTCGCCAAGTGCCAAGGTTTATGGAACCGAAGCGGCAGATCAGCTCTGGCAGCTGAGGCTGTTGAAGCAGAAAGCAGGCTTCAGCTGATAAGGCCCAACCAAACCCGTTGGAATTCAACGTTCATGGCTGTTGAGAGGATCCTCCAAATTTGTAAGGAAGCAGGAGAAGATGCGATCAGGAGTATCTGCACTGCTCTTGATGTTCGAATGTAAGTCGTGTTTCTCCTCTAAATTGTGTTTAGCAACAAAATGTTGGTAAATGTATCCTGTGTGATGAGCTCTCTCTCCTCCTCTCTCCTCTCTCTCTGGTTTAATCAGGCAGAATTCACGTTCTTGTCCGAGTGGGCCACCACGATGAGTCCGATTGCAAAAGCGCTGAACATTCTGCAGGCTGAGACCAATGCACATCTGGGATGGCTGCTGCCAACACTCGAGCAGTTGAGCGTGAAACTTGAACGAATCAAGCTCTCGCTCAAATACTGTGGTGTACTGGTGGATGCCCTTCAACAGGGAATCAAGTCCCGCTTTAAAGACATACATCAGGATCCCGAAATCATCGCAGCTGCCATCCTGCTCCCAAAATTCCGGACCTCCTGGACAAAAGATGAAGACCTCATCAAAAAGGGTAGGTTAACAGAAACAGCATACTTTGATAATGCATTCAAGAGATTCAAGAGTTTCTTATTCATGCACACCCATTCTTTCAGTCACACTAATTCTCTTAAAAACCATAAAAGTATCCTCCAATACAATATAGCCGACAACAACAGTAACATCAAAGTTCATAAAGGCAGCTTTATGTTGTGCATTTTAGTAAGTAGTGGATTTAGCTGTTCAGGATGCACACTGCTTGTGGTTAAAAACTGTACTTGAACCTGGTTAGCATTTGTACAGATATGCATATGCTGTATTTTGTTGTCTTTATTTACCTCTATCTTTATCTGTTCTCCCTAAACCCCCCCCCCCCCCCCTCTCCTCTCTCAGGTCTGGACTACATCAAACTCCAATTGGGGCCCTGGAGTGCCCACTGGAACCACACACCACCAGTTCGTCTGAAGAAGACGATTTATTTTCTTCTCTCAAGTCCACAACTGCTCATGACGCCTGCAAGCAGCTGGATGGGTATCTGGCCTGTGCGACAGACACCACCAGGGAGTTACTACAGTCGTTCCCGGCTGTTTGCCGCCTCTCCATCAGGACCAACACACCTCTTCCCGCATCAGCGGCCTGCGAAAGGCTCTTCAGCATTGCAGAACTGCTATTCAGCCCCAGAAGGGCAAGACTAGACTCAAATCAGTTTGAGCATCAGCTACTGCTGAAGTTAAACCAAAAGTTTTACAATTTTTAGTAAATACAGCTACTGCTGAAGTTAACGGGGAACGTTCTGGTCTTGTGAGCAGTTGTGAGCAATTCTTTTTATGTGTATTTTTCTATGGCAGTGGTTCCTAAACCTGTCTTCGAGGCACCCCATGTATTTGTTTTGTTAAATTCCACCAACAGCACACTTGACTCAACTTAATCAGGTCAAATAGTTGAAAACCATTTTAAATTCTGCACTACGCTTACTGAGAAATGTCCACTGTAAGCTTGTTAACATTTTGTAGCAATGCCAGTAGAAGCGACTGGGGTCAGCTAGCCAGTATCTGGTTTGGTAAACTGGCAAGCTGAACCCATTTGTTTCCATTAGCATTGCTACAAAATGCTAACAAGCTTTCAGTGGATATTTTCATTAACCACTAACCAGTGCCGATTTTTTAAAAATGATTTTCAACTATTTGACAAGAACGTTAGGATGTGCAATGTCGAACCTACGTATAAAAAATAACTAAACCCTTAATTTTTTCCAAGGCTGTAGTTTGGCCAACTTTACAACTGGATGCTGTGATGTGAATGCTGTCCATGTTAGTTTACCTTGACATGTTTTTTCAAATTTGATGGAGAAGTGCATTAAATAATTTTAATGCAAAAAAAGTGTCCTCTGTTCTTTAATTTCAGCATTGTCTATCGCAGAACACATTCCATTGTGGGCCGAGTGTATTGCTTGGTTTCATTCCAGCCTTGCCTAAACACCAGCTGATGATTTCACTCATTGGCTCACCTCTTCAACTAACTCACCTGGTGCAATGTGTAGTTAAAATGAAAACTTGGCCCACGATGGAATGAGTTTGAGACCCCTGGTCTATCCCTTGCAATAAAAAAAGTTTTTACTTTTACTTTTTAGTACTTAAGTACATTTAAAAGTAGAAACTTTTTGACTTTTACTCAAGTGTGTTTTTAGCCAGATACTCTTGAGTAAGATATTGAGACGGTACCCATACTTTCACTGAAGTATAATTTCTGGGTACTTTTTACACCCCTGATCATAGGTATTTTATTTACCCACTGAAGTTGTTAATTGAGTTACTGGAGCATTTAGAAACAGACTGCCTTTGTCTGAGAGCTATTGTAATATACGATGCATTTCCCATCGCATTGAAAATTGATATAGCTTTGTTGATGAACCAAATGTAATTGGAACCAAAATTTCCATATTTAATTTTGCAGTGAAACCAAGTATGGACACCAGGGTGCTTGTGTGCCTCCTCCTCTCAGGTAGGTTGGAGTCAAATCTTTTTTTGTTGACTTCAATGACTGTAGTCTCACAAATCAGACTTTAGATGACAATCTAAAGAATGATGGCAGTCAAGCTCAAATCTTTGTTTTGCTTCAAATTTGTTTCGACCAATAATGTTCCTGGGTGGGGTGTCTCGACTTGAAACAACTGGACCGGCGGAACCACAACATGATATGGCTGACCAGCGATTAGAATGGACCAAAAACTCAAGAAGTTTATATCTTTAGATTACTGTATATTGTCATGGCTTTGGTATTTAAAATAAAAATAAAAAATACTACTAGGCCAAAACTCGGATGTGAAACCAGACTACACAGATATCGATTCATTCCCTGTCTCTTCTCCCAGGACCCAATCACTTTTTTTTTCTTAACATTTTCCTTCAAGACTCAATTCTCCTTCAAGACTCAAAACTCACTGAATGAATACATTTTAGTATATTGCTATATTAAACAGATACTATTTGTTTACTTTATTCTTCCTTGTCATTTTTAGAATTCATCCAAAAAATAATGTGGCAATTTCCCAGATGAGCAACCTAATGATACGCACGCTTCTTCCCATTCTAAGGTGTATGCTTCTCCAGTGCTAGACTCAATCAATACATTTTGGTTGAAGAGTCGAAGACCTGGCATGACGCTCAGGAGTACTGCAGGAACACATACGGTGATCTGGCCACTGTCACAAACGTGGACGAACTAAACCAGCTGACAGACATGACAGGAGGTGCAGCGACATATATAGGACTGCAGGATTTCAACAGGTATTCCATGGACGTGGGCCCAAACTCATGGAGATGGTCGACCCTGACTAGGAGCCAAACAGGCTATATGAATTTTTCACCTGATGAGCCTGATTATAATTCGGGCGGAGAGGAATGTGTGCAGATGGGGACTGATGGCACCTGGTCTGATGTAACGTGTGCTGCTCTCAATGAGTTTATTTGTTTTTCTGGTAAGCGAAAAACAACACACACACACACACACACACACGTTCCTCTCTATAGAGCTATTGTGTCAACATCGCTCAACATTTCTACACAATCAGCCAATTTCAAAGTAACCGTCCCCTACCTAAAATACAATTGAAATTGATAAGTCATGTTTTAAAATGTCCCCATTGGATATACTGTCACATTAAAATATCTCTTTAGAAGTGTTAAATACATTCTTCCTCTCCCCATGTTGCCCGTAGCGACATTAGTTATAATGCATGCATAAGAAAACATGTTATGAAAAAAAACATTCAAATTTCATATATTATACAGTACATACACACATTATAGACTCCTTAATTGTTCTGTAGCCATTCCACTTTGCAATCAGCATTTACTTCTTAATTATAAGTTAAAGCCTGCTACCGCTGCTGAATACTTTCTTTCTGCTGTAGGACCATCCGATGCTAAAACGTTCCATCATATTGAGCAGACACTATCATGGGAGTCAGCCAGGAGTTACTGCCTTACTCATCACACAGACCTTGCCATGATTGAGAATGAAGAAGAGAACCAACAGGTTTCCTCCACCATCACGGGTTCTGTGTGGATTGGTCTCTCCAGAGTTCCCTGGACGTGGTCTGATGGGACCAACTGCTCCTTCAGAGTCTGGTGGAGCTATGAGCCCAATAACTACGAGAATGACATGTGTGGCACTGTGTATGAGGGTGGATTTAGCGATACAGGATGCACCGCTATGTATCCATTTATCTGCTCAGGTAAGCAACCAATAACAGATTCTTTATTATATCACCCTCTATTATGTCATATTTTATGTCTTTGTCTTACATTTTAGAAGCCCACATTAAGCCTATATGATTAGTTTAAGTGTTATGTCGCTCGCTGACTGTGTAATGCATGTATTGTTGACTGAAGATTTGTTAGGTTACATTAAGTAAATTAATAGTACATTGTTCATTGTTGAGAATTTCTTCACTTCCCTTACCCATTATTTGCACATTTTCCATCATCCAAAATGGCCGAACTTTGTCCGTTGTGAACATAATTTGTCGTGACCCGTCCAGGCAGGGCCGGTGCGTTGAAAGAATAGAGGAGAAGTCGACTTGCAATTTGTGCATTTATTAGCAGCTGAACATTTGGCTACTGTAAGCCGTAACCACGCTAAAACAACAAATAGCACACATTCTCGTTCCTAGCTCCTCGCTCATTGCTCCCGTGCTCTCTTCTCCCAGTCTCAGGCCGTGCGGTCCACCCCGCTACAGGCCTCTCGACGTCACTTCCTTGACCCGCCACCTCTAGCCCCTCAACCAACCACAGGAATACTCAGCATGTTTAACACAGGCCAACAGACACAACAGTCAACATAATTGACAGTCAAAGAACAAACGAACAAACAACAAATTACAACTTCTTTAGCAGGTTATATGATGAAATATTCTGCACATTAACAGATCTTGGTGCAACATCGGAGGAATTCTGCCAAGTCAAAACAGTGTCTTGTTTGACATTCTAGGGTGTAATGCATCGTGGAGAGCAGAATGGGGCTATGTTTCAAATGACGTTTTTTTCCGGTCAAAACATTGATATCTTCCCTGTGTGCCCGGGCGCTATAGGTAAGAAACGGAGCAGAATAAAGATAAAGTTTGAGTCTAACTTGGACCTGACGAACCAAAACACTATGGACAACATCCTCCAACAAGTAAGACTACACATACGTTCCGCATTCAACACTAATTTCAAACCCAAAAAATGTTGAGGGGGGGCTGGGTGGGTGCAAAAAAACGCCACCACCACTGTAACGTTGCCTAAACCCTGATGGTAATTTTCCAATAGGAGAGACTCAACCAGAGAACAGTGTTCAATCAGTTAAGAGGATATATTCAGCACATTGTAAGCAGGTTACGTTACAAAAGTCTGAATGGTTAACAATGTTGATGATAAGATGATAATACAACACAGATAATAATAATGAATAATACGGACCTGCCGCATACACAAATATTTACTTCAAGCGTCAATAATGTGTAATGGGAGTTATTATGAGAATTATGTTTGTAAATTACAAGTAGACTAGGTAGTCGGTAAATGTAGATAAGGTTTGTTTTTTTTACACTTAGTGGCACATTGGTGTCACTACAACAAAAATGGCCACAAAGACGGTGGTCAAAGGTAGTTCAGTGTTGCACTTCCGGCTAAAAACTGAAATGTCATATTTATGTGTCATGTTTGTACTACAACAGTTACTGTGCAGGTTTACAGACATATTTTAAAGGTCTTTGTTATTTATGTTAAAATGAAGACAGTGAGTTAAGACTAATAATTTCCCTCTTCCTCTCCTCAGCTGTCTGCATCGCTGGCCAGCAGCGTAACGAGTGATTTCCGCCTGAGCTGGATCACTCCGCCACAAAAACTAGAGCCAGCTGATTTGAGCGACAATAACAAATAATTAATAAATTAATTCAATTAATTAATACTAATGGTTAGACTGTATGTTCATTTTTGTGTGTGCAAACCTAGTGAAGAAGCATACTCAATAAATCAAGACTTTTTAATTGTTGAACACAAGTGACCTGGAAATGCATATTAAAGTTGAGTGTGGTCCAGTTCATAGGAACATTTATGTGCATGTTGGTAAATATTGCAATTTATTTTCCTAAAGTTTGGAGTTTTATTGTAGTTCTTGTAGTTATTATATTCATATAAATATAACCTGGTAATGTCATTGTCCTTAAAGCTTCATAAATAAGAGATTAAAGGTAATTTTGTCATTGATGAGCATTATGCAAATAAAATGAATGTGTAACACCCACAGGTGCTCCTACAAGGTTTCGGTCTTGTCTTTGCGTGTCTTCTCCTTGTTGTTAAGTTCACCTTTAAACTTGCAAAGCAATGCTTTCCATAATACTGTATATGTAAATGTACACGATATGAGGAAGCACTGCAGATCCATGCAAAGTTCAAACTAGTTACAAACAAAGACAATGAAGGCATCATGATGTGACAATTGTTGGGTTCTACAATAAACAAACTTGTTTCCTTACATCTGGAGAAAAAAAATTACTAATTTGGTGTTAATTAAATACTGGTGACGCAAGTGCAGTGGCTGGACATTGATACTTCTTGACAAACCCAGAGTGTATACTAAAGAGAAACTGTAGTTCATCGTTGGGCGTTTTGAGGCAGAGCACCTGCTGACATGTAAGCGCTATCTTGAGTGTGTGTGTGTGTGTGTGTGTGTGTGTGTGTGTGTGAGATGGCTGGTTTATCCTGTGTGCCTTGATTCCCCAATGCACCACCACAGACTGTGCAGCCTCACCCAGCCCCAGAACCTGGGCCTGGAGGTAGGACATGTGTGATGACATTTTGTCCACTGACCTTGGGCTACTTGTGTATGTGTATGTGTGCGTGTGTCTGTGTGTGTGTGTGTACAATGTAAATATTTGTTGGAAGAATTTGCATCTGAGTAGCCTGTTTTGGGTTTTTCGTGAGTAGGTTGGGTGTCTGTCTTATCCTAATTCCAATTTGTATGGGATTAGCTTTCCGACTTGTGGTTTCACACATCTACTATTTAACAACAATGACCACGGCCCCCTGGATTCTTAGCGTGTAATCCGCCATACACTGCACGAAGAAACGATCTTTGACCCCATCAACACGTGTTCTGGCAGTTCACAGCCGTTTCATTACACATAGAGATTGTATCATAAGAACTATAGTTCTTATGATAGCGGTAGCACTGACTTTCCCCCTCCCCCCTTCTGCATTGTTGTGCTCAGGGAGTTTGTGTCGATTTGCAATGTAGGCTCATATTTTTTTTATTAGTTTTTACTGTTCTAATGCCACTGTTTTGTAATGTTATTATTTGTTTGTTTGTTTATTTTATTTGCTTCTTCATCCTTCCCCTGGTGGCACTCAGGGCTGAAGTCGCTCTGATTGTTGTCGTAGCGACGGAGCTTAGATAATATCAAACCATGTTAGAAATTATCGGGCTTGAGTTTGTTGGACGTTTATTTTACAAGATATGTAGAACCGACAGTAGTCAGGGCTACATAACGTGCACAACATCGAGTTACTCAACAAACTCGTCATGACGTGAGGTGAGTTTGTTGTTTATATTTCATTAGAACCTAATGAAATATAAACAGTGCAATGTTTGTATCCTAGAACTATGTCTCAATCTCATAGAAACACAAACACAATTGTCTTTGACTGAATGTCCTTGGAAGCCAGCAAAAGTCCACGTTTTGCATAATTGATGTACAAATGTAAAGTTGGATAAACTGAGGTCAGAACGTATCTACCTTTGTATTTCTCTGCCAATGAGAGTTCTTAATCAGGGTTGTGAACACACGCCATTTTCTACTTAAATATTGCCATTTTTACTTGATAAATGACGTGAGTATGAGTATGAAGAATGACGTAAATGAGTTAACTAATTTAACCAGCATTAAATCCCATTTTTAAACTGTTCTTCAAGATTGGATAATATGATAAAACTTTATTAATTTATTAATCCAGAAGGCTCTTTTAAAATCAGTTTAATAATGGTTTTCTAAATCCAACTGTAATCTGTCTATTTTGTACTTTTTTCCCTCATCTTAATTTAACTCTCCATAAAAAGACTCCTTGATAATAGTTTGTATATGTGTTTAATTGTCAGGATTCCTGCTTGGACTGTTTTTGTCTCCCCCTACCTGTTGGAGCTTGACAGTTCGGGACTTTGTTTGTTTATATAGCCATGTGTGTTAGTCTTCATGCCCATGTCCTTTTTTGGGCAACTTCCTGCCTTTGTTCTTTTCCCTCCATTTTCTCTGTTCACCTGTCTCTCATTTTGTGTTGATTAGTTTGAGTATTTAAACCCTGCTTTTTCAGTTCACTTTGTCAGATCGTCACAGCGTGTACTATATGTTACCTGACTGACTGACTGACTGACTGACTGACGGGACTACCTGTACCTGTACCTGTACCTGTACCTGTACCTGTACCTGTACCTGTACCTGTACCTGTACCTGTACCTGTACCTGTACCTGTACCTGTACCTGCCTACGAACCCTGCCTGTACCTGGACTCTGTTTGCCTGCCGGACTGTTTTGTGAATAAATTTCAATCACTTCAAAGTTATTAGGATCTGCGCTTGATTCCCATGCTGAGTCGTGACAGTACGATCTGACCAAGATGGAATCAGCAGATCTGGATCAGATGAGGGCCGTGCTGGAGAGGCAAGAGGCGCTTCTCGGTGGACAAACGTCTGAAGCTGCGCGCCGGGGAACGAGAGTTCTGTCCTTCTCTGAGGTCACCCCCCTCGGAGGCCCCTCTCCCGTCCTGGCCAGCGCCAGCAGACCCCTGCGTGCCAGAACCCATGCAAGTGGACCGTACACATCTGTCTCCAGCCGAGAGACAAAGAAGAAGGGACACCAATTCCTGCATGTATTGTGGTAAACCTGGCCATTACTCCGCTCAGTGCCCAGCAAAAGGGCAGCACTCACCCGTAGAGGGGGGATTACTGGTGAGTGTTACTCCTCTTCATCCCTCTCCTACAGTCCGTACCCTTGTCTCTGCCATGCTCGTTACAGGAGCTCATCGTCTCCGTCCTTATCGACTCGGGAGCCAATGGCAACTTCATGGACACCTCTCTGGCTTCTGAACTACACCTCTCCCTAGCCAAGCTGAATATACCCCTGGAGGCCAGAGCACTAACCGGAGTAAGGTTTTCCCAGATAACCCATGTCACGCCCCCGGTGAGTCTACTCATTTCTGGCAATCATCAGGAGAACCTAGTGTTCCATATGTTAGACTCACCTCATGCTCCCATTGTCCTTGGTCGGCCCTGGCTGGTAAAGCACAATCCACATATTGATTGGGCTAATAACAACATCCTAGGCTGGAGCCCGTTTTGTCTGTCAAACTGTCTAAGAGATGCTCTTACACCCCTGTCTACAGTCCCACCAGCCACAGAGGACTCCTTGGATCTGTCTGATGTACCGCCTGAGTACCTGGACCTCAAGGCCGTGTTCAGTAAAGCCCGAGCGACCTCTCTGCCACCACACCGACCCTATGATCTGGCCATCGATCTTCTACCGGATACGTCACCTCCTAAGGGCCGCCTGTACTCCTTGTCTCCACCCGAGAGGGAGACAATGAACAAATACATAGGGGAATCACTAGCTGCCGGTATCATTCGACCCTCTTCCTCTCCTGCTGGTGCAGGGTTTCGTAGGGAAGAAGGATGGCTCCCTGCGTCCTTGCATAGACTATAGGGGCCTAAACAACATCACGGTGAAGAATCGCTACCCTCTTCCTCTGATGTCCTCAGCTTTTGAGTTGTTGCAGGGGGCCAAGATTTTCACCAAGTTGGACCTTCGCAGTGCTTACCACCTTGTCTGAGTAAGGGAGGGAGATGAATGGAAGACTGCATTTAACACTCCCTCAGGCCACTAGGAGTACTTGGTAATGCCATTTGGTCTCACCAACTGTCCAGCTGTGTTCCAGGGTCTGATTAATGATGTCCTGAGGGATATGCTATGCTTTGTTTTTGTTTACCTGGATGACATAAAAAAAAATTCTATTTCACAGCACGCCCAGCATGTCCGTAGTGTCCTGCAGCGCCTTTTGGAGAACCAGCTGTTTGTTAAAGCGGAAAAGTGTGAATTTCACAAGGAGACTGTTGCCTTCCTAAGGTATGTCATCACAGCAGGGGGGGTACAGATGGACTGCCTTAAAGTAAAAGCAGTTACAGACTGGGCTCGTCCAACGTCTCGCCGGGAGGTACAAAGATTTCTGGGGTTTTCAAACTTTTACCGGCGGTTCATCCGCAACTATGGTTCAGTGGCGGCTCCTCTAACCGCTCTAACCTCCTCAAGAGTGAGATTCTCCTCGTCACCAGCTGCCGAAGCAGCATTCAATGATTTGAAGAGCCGTTTCACATCAGTCCCGATCTTGACCCAGCCCGACCCCACCCGTCAGTTTATAGTTGAAGTGGATGCCTCGGATGTCGGGGTGGGTGCCGTTCTTTCCCAGAGTAATGGGGCAGATCGGAAGCTCCATCCTTTGTGCCTTCTATTCACATAAACTCACTCCTACTGAGCGCAACTATGACATTGGCGACAGAGAGCTCTTGGCAGTAAAGTTAGCACTAGAGGAGTGGCGTCATTGGCTGGAGGGAGCTAAAGAGCCATTTTTAGTTTGGATGGATCATAAGAATCTGGAGTATCTCCGCTCGGCTAAGCGTCTAAATCCCAGGCAAGCTCGTTGGTCTCTGTTTTTCTCCCGGTTTGACTTTTGTCTGTCCTATCGACCAGGGTCCAAGAATGGAAAATCGGATGCCCTGTCTCGTCAGTTCCCGGAGTCGGATCCTGCCCCTGCACCCAGCACCATCCTGTCTCCAAAGTGCCACATAGGAGCTGCCACGTGGGATATTGAGACAATCGTCCTCACAGCCCTGTCTAGTGAGTCAGGCCCCAGTGCTTGCCCTCCTAACTGTCTCTTTGTACCGCAATCTGTCCGGTCCCAGGTCCTGCAGTGGGGTCACTCATCCAAGCTGGCTTGTCACCCGGGCGTCAGACGTACCACTGCTCTCATCAAGCAACGCTTCTGGTGGCCTGCTATGGAGGGGAGTGTGCGTGAGTTCGTGGAGGCCTGCTCCGTGTGTGCCCAGAATAAACCTTCAAACCAACCACCTGCCGGCTTACTGCAACCCCTGCCAGTACCCAGGAGGCCCTGGTCCCACATCGCCCTGGACTTTGTCACTGGTTTTCCACCTTCTCACGGTAACACCACAGTCCTCACTATTGTTGACCGATTTTCTAAATCAGTGCACTTAGTTCCCTTACCCAAATTACCCTCTGCCAAAGAGACAGCTGAGTTACTCGTGCAGCATGTCTTCAGGGTACATGGGCTCCCTGTGGATGTGGTTACAGACAGAGGGCCCCAGTTCACCTCAAATTTTTGGCGTGCTTTTTGTAACCTTCTGGGCGCCAAAGTCAGTCTGTCTTCAGGTTTTCATCCCCAGTCAAATGGCCAGTCGGAGCGAGCCAACCAGCAGATGGAGACAGTGCTGCGGTGCCTGACGTCACAGGATCCTACAGCCTGGAGCCTTCAGCTACCGTGGGTGGAGTACTCCATGAACTCCTTGCCGTCCTCCTCGACTGGGTTGTCACCGTTCCAGTGCTGCCTTGGCTACCAGCCTCCAGTGTTCCCGGCCCAAGAGGAGGAGGTCGGGGTTCCCTCAGCACAGGCGTTCATCCGACGCTGTCGCAGAACATGGAGGCGGACTCGGGCCGCCATTCTTCGCGCACAGACCAGGACGAAGCATCAGGCAGACCGTCGCCGCACCAGGGCTCCCCACTACTCCCAGGGGCAGCAGGTCTGGCTTTCCACACGTGATATTCCTCTGAAGGTGACCGCCCCAAAATTGAACCCACGCTTCATCGGCCCCTACACCATCGCCAAGGTGGTCAACCCCTCTGCGGTCCGCCTGAACCTCCCCCCTGCCCTCCGCCGCATCCACCCCACCTTCCATGTTTCCCGTGTCAAGCCCTTTGTGTGCAAGCCCCTTTGTCCCAACCCCAAGCCCCCACCTCCCATCAGACTCGATGATGGGTCCGAGGTCTACACAGTTCGCCGCCTGCTCGACGTCCGCCGTCGGGGTCGGGGTCACCAGTACCTGGTGGACTGGGAGGGTTACGGCCCCGAGGAGAGGTGCTGGCTCTCTACCCGGAACATTGAGTCCTCTCTCATCAGGGACTTTCACCGTCAGCACCCTGCTCCTTCCACAGTCAACGCCAGGAGGCGTTGGTAGAGGGGGGGGGTACTGTCAGGATTCCTGCTTGGACTGTTGTTTTTGTCTCCCCCTACCTGTTGGAGTTTGACAGTTCGGGACTTTGTTTGTTTATATAGCCATGTGTGTTAGTCATGTGCCCGGGGTCACGCCCATGTCCTTTTTTGGCCTTTGTTCTTTTCCCTCCATTTTCTCTGTTCACCTGTCTCTCATTTTGTGTTGATTAGTTTGAGTATTTAAACCCTGCTTTTTCAGTTCACTTTGTCAGATCGTCACAGCATGTACTATATGTTACCTGTACCTGCCTGCCTGCCTACAAACCCTGCCTGTACCTGGACTCTGTTTGCCTGCCGGACTGTTTTGTGAATACATTTCAATCACTTCAAAGTTATTAGGATCTGCGCTTGATTCCCGTGCTGAGTAGTGACATTAATCTTTAAATGGGTCAATTATTAAACATTCATCTATTCTTTCCATGGAAGATTTTGTCCTCAATAGGAGGCAGGGATGTATAAGTGTGTAATTGGTGAACACCAACTTGGCCAGCCGTAGTAAACTAAGTTCTAAAATGTTTCAAATCAACATTGTGTAGACTGGCCACTGTAGAAATACACCCAAAGTTTCATCCACTCGTGCAAATGACTTGCCTTTGGTAGAATATCTCCATAATGAAAGAGAAAACAAGGCATAATGACAGGCGCTGCAATGCATGATTAATATGCAAATATGATTTACGAACAAGCAATGATGTGTGTCTATTGGACGAGAGGAGGGCTGTGAGAACTTTAAAGCGAAGCATCACATCAACAAGCAAAACTTGCCAACTCAACAGAGAAAGAAAAACACATCACAGAAGCAATAGGAAAAGAAAGTACAAGTACATTTCTACAAAAGTACATGCTCTGAAATATGGCCTTTGGAATTTTCACTTTTAACAGCATTGGATTTGATGATTTTCCTTTTGACATTTTATTTTGCAGGAATTCGCTATGGAAAACATTGCGCTCATGTTTGTTGTCGGTAAGAATATAATTACTATTCATAATAATATTACTTTCCAGATATAAATAGTGAATGTACATGTATGTAACTTTTTCTTGTTGTTGAGGGAATTAATTGGCAGTAGGGTTGCCCATGTACCATCATTCGTGAACCGGTCTTTAACCGTTGATCAGAGAAATAGGCGTCATTACTATTTTAAACTGAACGTTCTTTGTTTTATTAACAGTATCCAACAGTTTTGAAACGCAACCTAAACTGCTCAAATCCAGGGAGTCAAGTTTTGTTGTGGCGAATGTGAAGCAAGTTAAACAACAGAACTTGAGGGTGTTGCTTTCATTATGTTTTTAACTGATAGTGTTAATCAGTCAAAATTATACTGTTGGTTAAATGGCTAATTGTTAACATAGCTTGTTGGCAGAAGTAAATGTCTCTTGAAGGATACTCTATTTTAATGTATTTCATTGAACCTTTCATTTAAGCTTTATTAAAGCTTCAAGTCAGAGGGACACTCCCTGAGTTACTAGGGTTAGGGTATAAGGGTTAGGGTTAACCCTATGAACTGGATGACGCTCAGATTACTGCAGATTTAGGTACACAGACCTAGCCACGTCCAAGACATGCTGGACGTCAACAAGCTGGATAGCGCTGCCGCTCAGGCCCCCTTTCATGGATCGGACTGCATGATGACCTCCAATGGACTGATTCCTCTGATTCGCTTCGGAATGATACCATTTTTGTCAATTGGAATGAAGGCGAACCATCGAAACAACGGGTTATGTGTGGTAATGCTTAAGCGCGGTCATGGACGACCGCGACTGTTTAGAATCTTACTCCTATGTGTGTAAACATGGTAAGAGATAATGAATATGTTTACTTACATGAATCTATAACCTGCCCATACTGTACACAGTAGGCCTACTGTATAAACAATTATTTATTTGTGTGTGATCTAGGTAGTCAATTCGTCTTTATCGAGACAGCACTGCCGTGGTTAGGTGCCAGGAGAGGCTGCTCAGACAACTAATGTTGACATGGTGACCATTACCCAATCATCTGAGAACCCAAATAATCTGGGACAACTGCAGGGCAAAATTGCCTGGATTGGCATCAGGGATGGCTGGGAGTCGGTCTGACAGTTCCGATCCAGATTTCAGTCACTGGGCACCAAGGACAGCCTGATCATTATTAGTCATATTTGCAGTTTCAACGCCAAGTGGACTTTGGCAAGATGCAAATTGTTTGTCTAAATTTCCATGTATCTGTCATGGAGGTAAGTGTGTGTTATAGATAGCAATGAAGAAAGTAACAAAAAAAAATGATGGTGTACTGTAGGCACATGAATAATGTAAAGATGAATTGGATTGGTCTGTCTAAATGTGTGTCTAGATCATAAACACAAGCAGACAAAAATTCTGATGAAAGTTTTCAGACGAATGGTGACATTCGCGAACATCAAGGATCAAATCTTAGAGAAGGTATTGGTCTACCTATCCATCCATCCATCCATCCATCCATTTGTCTGTCTTGTCTGTGAGTTACAATGTGTTTTCCATGTCTAGTTACAGGAGGTCCTGCTGAAGCATGGAGTGACCGATGTAAAGCTGAGCTGGAAGGAGCCGCAGCCTTGAAGAACAACGGGAAACCACTAGGGGTGCTGGTGCTCACGTGTCCACAAATAAACAAGTACTCACCAAGCAAACCATGGACGATTACAACAATAATGGTGTCATCAAAAGAGTCATCATGGCATAATTCTTCTGGTATCCTATGCAAACAATAGGGCTGTCAATAGATTTAAATATTTAATGCTATGATTGATAGTTAATCAAATTTTTTATCAGTTTGAAATATAAAGGGGAATTTTACTAGTTTTTAATACTCTTATCAACTTGGGAGTGGACAAAATAGGAGGTTGAACTGGTGGTATAGGCCTACATTTCTAAACAGTGATTTCAATTTTATATCCATTGGGAACATTTTTAAAGTTCCCAATGTTAGGCTAATGTTGGGTTTATCATTAATGTATTCAACTGTGTGGGTCACTATACTAAGATTGACCCATTTAAATTTGTAACTATTATAATTGTCAAATCCCTCAGACACATATTTAAAGTTCACCCAAAAACATGTGAAGATCGCCTCTCCTGTCCACATCCCTGACCAAGATGTGGACGTAAAACCTGGAGCTGTTGGTCCCCGGGCGCCGTCAAGATGGCTGCCCACTGCTCCTGGCTGCCCCCGGAGGGGCAGCAGGATGGGTCAAATGCAGAGGCCAAATTTCCACGGGCCACCCTCCCTGCATGCGTGTGTGTGTGTTTGGCGGCCGCCACTTCCCGCTGTGTGTGTGTTGTGTGACCACTATGTGTGTGGACTAATAAAGATCTTCTTAACTTCACACTTGGCAGGTTTATTCCTGAGGACCCAAGGTGCAGTGTGTTGAGTGTGGAGTTGTTTGATGAGTGGTTCTTAAAGCAGTGGGGGGACTCATATTGTTCAATGTAATGCTTTTCACTGTGCTTCGAAACACTGCTACTCAGTTGAGTGACACATCTGAGGTAACCTGTTCTAGACCTGCAGATGGAGGGACTTCTGATTGGTCAAGATGAGCGCTTGCTGAGTTATGATTAGTCACCAGCAACAGCTGGTTGGAAGTATGGCAATTAGATTTTTGTTTAGTTTCAATACAAATTCTGTCTCTGTGTTTTGTCTCTGAAATCAATATTATAGATCACAATATTATCCCAAATACACTAATTGAATAAAACATCTCTTGAATGTACCAATGTATGTGTAACCCAGGAGTCTTTGGTCGTAGTCTGGGCGTCCTGTCCTCCTGACCAGTCTCAGCATTGTGTTTGGTTGTGTGCTGGTGGAGCATGCAGGCGGGAAGAGGCAGGCAGAGTTGCGGTACAAAGGGGTCGATCTGGGTCGGCTGTTTATTTTCACTCCCTTCATAACGTGTGAACAAAACGTCTATTACATTAGTCAACATTACATCAAACTCATTATACAAACTAAACAGAACAGTTGGTGGCCAGCTAGGAATCTGATCCGTAACAGTAGCTAGCCCACGCTCTCAACACAACATGCAAGCAAACTCCAAAAATAAAAACATCAGTTCACAAATAATTTATTCTACACACTCGACATACACGACTATAGAGATTTATATTTTGGTCTCAAATTACATGGATGGTTGGTCTAATTTAGGGTATAATCAGGATTTAAATGAGAGAGCGAACGTCTAACGCGCAAACAAAACGTAACCAAGATGGCCGCTACACATCAACCAATCACTCAAGAAAACTGTGCGAAGGCATAAACAGTACAAAGAGAGTGAGAGCGCATCTGGTGGCTCGTTAAACTCCTCACATCCAACCCCTCCCCGTTTGATAGCGTCCCAGCCATCAGACCAACAAAGAAAAAATCGAACCTACTCACTGAACATGGATAAAACTCTTATTTCTTTATTTTGTCAACCTTTGTGGTGTATGTGTGATGTGGTGTTGTATGTGTGTGTGTGTGTGTGTCTGTGTGTGTGTGTGTGTGTGAGAGCAGTGTGAGTGCACTAAGGCTTGCTGAGCTTAGTTATGGCTCACTGCTCTTCTTGTTTTGAACCTTTGCCACAGTCTCCGTCCTCTTTCTATCTTATGCTGGTCACTTTCCAGCTTTGGGACTTGCAACTCATATGAAAGTCTTTTCGGGGGCGTCTAATCCTTGGTGGATCTCTCCCAGGAGTCCTCCACTCCACTGTCCTGTCTCCATGTGCTCTGTGTTTGTTCGTCCGTCCTGTGTCCGTCTCAGCTAATTGGGCTGTCCTTATGCGCTCCGTGTTCTCTGTCTCACAGTCCACGGGGACGAGGCTCTGGTGACACATAGGGACTCAGTTACTGTGAGCAGGGCCGTCTGCGTGCAGCCTTGATGAGTGTGCAGCCTTGATGCCTGACTGGTGAAGGTCTAGCAGGTTGTTTTGCGAGAGATAGGAGGACAGTTGGGTAGAGACAGCACGTTCCAGACTTTTTGGAGAGGAATGAAAGGAGGACTACAGGTCTGTAGTTCCGGATGTCGGTGATGTCAAGGGTAGGTTTCTTGAGGAGTCGCTTGATTCTGGCAGTCTTGGAGGCGGTTAGAAACAGGCCTGAATTGAGGGAGGTGTTGATTAGGGTGGTGAGGAAGGGCAGGATGTCCTCCGAGATGTCTTGGAGAAGGGAGGAGGGGATTGGTTCAAGGGGGCAGGTGGTGGCGTGGTTGGATGCAACAAACCTGTTGACGTCTTCAGAGGAGAGGGGGGCAAAGCAGGTAAGGCTGACATAGTTGTGTGTAGGGGGAGGAAGGATAGCAGCAGGGGTGAAAGAGGAGGTGATGTCCTTCACCTTCTTTCTAAAGTAGGAGACAAAGTGAGGGAGGAGGAGATGGGGGGGTGAGGAGGGAAGAGGACAGGGAGAAAAGTTTCCTCGGGTTGGAGGTGGAAGAGTTGATCTTTGCAATTTATAAGGCAGATTTGGCTGCTGACATATTGGAGGTGAAATCTGAGAGGAGGTGGAGGTAGTTTAGAGATCATCAGCAGAGTCTGATTTCCTCCATTTTCTCTCAGCTGCCCACAGCTCTGCTCTACAATCCTGCAGAGCTTTGGACAGCCATGGGGGGGGAGGAGAGGATCATGCTGGTCTGGAGGTAAGTGGAAAGAGAGAGTCCAAGGAGGAGCAGAGAGAGGATATCAGAGTGGAGGAGGCTTCCTCTGCGGACGGAAGGGAAAATCGTTTGGGAGGCTGTAGTGAGGAGAGGACAGTTGTGGAGAGAGTAGAGGGAGAGTTAGTTTTCAGGTTTCTAGCTTTAGCTGTGGTTTTGGTTTTGGCTGTGGTCATTTTTGCTTTTTCCAAAGAGGCAGAGGCTTTTTAGGTTGGGTAGGATCTATTACCATCTCAGTTGATCCAGTTAATTTAGTTGTGTCCATGGCTGCAGCACGCTGTGTTTGTGTGCCAATGTGTTTCTTATCTGGCAACCCAGGGAGGCTGAACTGGGAAGTGAGCAGAGTCAACTCAGAGAAGAGTGAATCACGCAGACCAAAACAAATATAGACGCTCAGACCCAGAATGGACATTTCAAACATACTACTGGTAGCATTGTAGTTGGAGAAGCCAGTATTTCGACATAGTGTACCTTGCTTCTTTAATCTCTGTTGACATACTATGGTGATTTTATGATTTAGGACAGTAAATGTGTTACATATAGGCTAGCACCTTCAACCTAATGTAATTGTGAGAGGTGTTTTTGGTGTTATATCCAGTCATGTTTGTTGACCAGTCCCAAGTCCAAATGATCGATTTGAGAAATTCAAATCCCATCGTCAATCTAATCTATGATGGGGCGCGTACCAGCCACCACAGTACCAGCCTCCACCCTGGAGACAACCCTACATAAGTTAGGCAGCTGACAGCTACTCCCTTCCAATAGTCCCAGATCCTGTCATTGTGTTGGCTCACAAATATCCATCACAAATATAACCGCACCAATAAACGCCCCAACACGACCCTTTAGTCTGAGTCCAGGTTTACAACCTGTTGTAAAATCCACACATAAAACATTGGTTAGCTTTTAAGTGTCATCTTGTAAAGCCATTGGGACAACTTCCCATTTGGAGTTATAATCAACTGAGACGAATAGCATAATAGATACACTGCCCATGGTCAATTGCAGATGATCCATTGAGTATTTTAGTATTTTAGCATTAGAATTACTGCAATATATACGTTAAAACTGTACTTCACTTGTTTGCTCTTAAAATCTGAGATTATTAGTACCTAATAAAAAGGCATATTGGAATGAAGATATTCAATACAAAGTAAAATGACAATTCCTGACACACAATGCAATGTTCCTTTTGTACAGGGCAGAAAAGTAAAGACTTTAAATGCACATTTCAGTTTAACACTTGAAAGTGAACTGTGCACATGGACATGTGTTACTCGTGGTTGTGGTTGTCAATGACGACGATGATATACAGTGTGTTTATGGTTATTGGAGGTGTGTGTGTGTGTGTGTGTGTGTGTGTGTGTGTGTGTGTGTTGTGTGTGTGTGTGCGTGTGTGCGTGTGTGCGTGCCGTGGTGTGTGTTGTGTGTGTGTGTGTGTGTGTGTGTGTGTGTGTGTGTGCATGCGCAGTCTGGAAGACATGAATTCAGTTCTGGCAGAAGCAGCGGGCCCCAGGAATGTCTGGCACGCTTGTCCTCTGGATGAACCCCCCTCCCTACTATGGTGTGTTGGAGATGCTGTTGGAGATACTATCCGAGATACTGCAGGTAATCAGCTCGCTGTTTCAACACTAGGACTGGCTCCAGCCATAGCTGCCAGACACTGGTCTGGTGTGTGTTGTTACACTTGTGTATGTGTCACAAACTGTGTGTACTAGATGAATATATTCATGAGTGTAACGCAAGCACAAGCTTGTTAGAGCACTGTTCAAATATTCCTCTTTGATACTTTGTTGGGATGAGCAAGTGAGGGTTTGCATTTCAATAATCGTATTCAATAAATAAATGTAGATCTAAATCTGAGATCTAAGTGTAAATCTTGTTTGATGTCGGCATGCAGAAACGCATTTATGAGAACAAAGACCAAATAGGTGTCATTTAATAAACGTATGAGTAGACCAGTTTGAATAACATTTAACCCAGACCAAGACTCAACGTCATGCAAAAGATCTTCCATCTGTTGTTGTGGCTCCCTTTCTTGCATCCAAGATAATAAAAAAAAAAAAAAGTGAACACGAACATGGATGAGGAGACAGGATAATATTTGATGTTTAATCTGCCAGTGTTCCTTTCTCGTGAATGTCAAATCGAATCCTCCTTAATATAATCTGGCTTTGATTTTATGGCTATCCATTCACCTAAACACATTGTTTATCCATTCACCTAAACACATTGTTACCATTCATCCTAAACATCATTGTTTATCCATTTTAACCCTAAACACATTGTTATCCATTTACCTAAACACATTGTTATCCATTTACCGTAAACACATTGTTATCCATTTACCTAAAACACATTGTTATCCATTTACCTAAACACATTGTTATCCATTCACGCCTAACACATTGTTATCCCATTTACCCTAAACACATTGTTATCCATTCACCTAAAACACATTGTTTATCCATTTACCTAAACACATTGTTATCCATTCACCTAAACACATTGTTATCCATTCACCTAAACACATTGTTATCCATTCACCTAAACACATTGTTATCCATTTACCTAAACACATTGTTATCCATTCACCTAAACACATTGTTATCCATTCACCTAAACACATTGTTATCCATTCACCTAAACACATTGTTATCCATTTACCTAAACACATTGTTATCCATTCACCTAAACACATTGTTATCCATTTACCTAAACACATTGTTATCCATTCACCTAAACACATTGTTATCCATTCACCTAAACACATTGTTATCCATTCACCTAAACACATTGTTATCCATTCACCTAAACACATTGTTATCCATTCACCTAAACACATTGTTATCCATTTACCTAAACACATTGTTATCCATTTACCTAAACACATTGTTATCCATTTACCTAAACACATTGTTATCCATTTACCTAAACACATTGTTATCCATTTACCTAAACACATTGTTATCCATTCACCTAAACACGTTGTTCTTCCCTCAAAGCACAGGCAAACACAAATAATATGTAATGTTATAGGAATGCCTCATGGTTGGGATTGGGATCTCGCAGTCTGTGGGAGGTTTAGCCCCCCCCCCCCCCCCCCATCTACCATGACTTTTGGCGAGGGGAGACCCTGGCACTTGGTGACGTCATCTCTCGTCGGGGTCATGTGAAGGTCAGCGGCGGAGCGGAGGAAGGTTCATAGAAAGTTCACTCGCGTGTGATTCTATCCGTGTGTGTCCGTGTGTGTGTGTGTGTGTGTGTGTGAGTGTGTGTGACATAACTTGTAGATAACGACCACCTCCTCCCTGCCGTTCAACGCTAAACACTAACAAGTCTTTTGCTGTGCGGACGAGATAAGGACAGCGTCGCAGCAGAAATATTTATAGATATCATTTTTTTTTTCTGGTTTTTTGAAATCAATGATTGGTCGGACGCAATAATGGGAGATCACGTCCTAATCTAAATCTAATTCTGATTCTAAATCGACGTCTGCTCTGGATAGGCTTTGGATCTTCATCGTTGCGATTCAAAACTTGACACTTTTTGTCTTCTTTTTTTCCCCCTAAAGTTCTTAAAATAACAACTTGAGATCATGTTTGACTTTCTGGATTTTCTGCCGGTTGGCCCAGCAGAGACCGTGGATCTCTCGACGACTCCGTGTTGTTTTGTGGAGCAGCCGTCCGCCGCTCGCTGCGTTGACTTCACGGAGCCCGACTGGCCAGCGCACCGGACCTGCGCCACACAATGTAAGTTACTGAACAATAATTAACATCTAGATAAGGCTGTTCGTGAGATCTATCTGTCTGTCTGTCTATCTGTCTGTCTATCTATCTGTCTATCTATCTATCTGTCTATCTGTCTATCTATCTGTCTATCTATCTGTCTATCTGTCTATCTGTCTATCTATCTGTCTATCTGTCTATCTATCTATCTGTCTATCAATATGTTATTCCATTATTATTATTATTATTATTATTATTATTATTATTATTATTATTATGTCATTGCCTACCATTGTTATTCTTAGTATGGGTGATGGTGGTGGGCTGGTTGTGTTTGGTGTGTTGATGTTAATACATGGATGATGAATGGGGGTTCGCTCAGTTCCAAAGAGACTGCCGGTGTGTAGTCACACACTGGGTTCACCAGGCGGTCACCAGCCCAAGAGGTCAGACAACATCTAGACTTCTGCAGCCCACCCCCATCTCTCTCTCTCCCCCCCCTCCTCTCTCTCTCTCTCTCCCCTCTCTCTCTCTCTCACCCTCTCTTTTTCTTTCACCCTCTCCCTCACTTTCTTACCCTCTCTCTCCCTTTATCTCTTTCAGTCTTTGTCTCTCTCCCTTTCTGTCTCTCTCAGTTCTGTCACTCTCTCACTCTGTGTTTGTATCACCTTCAGTCTCTGTCACTCTCTAGTCACTTTATTCTTCTTTCTGCCTTTGTTTTCACACACACACACACACACACACACACACACACACACACACACACACACACACACACACACACCTCCCCCCAAAAGCCAATGTTTCATGTTTCTAGGAGATTCAAGCAGAAGCATACACATACAATACCCCCCTCTCTCGCTGTCTTCTCAGCCTCTCACTATTTTTCAATCTCTCTCTCTCTCTCTCTCTCTCTCTCTCTCTCTCTCACCCTCTCTCATTCACACTCGGCCATCATCTGTCATGTGGGCTCGTGGCGTGCGTCTGCATTGTTTTCTTCCGTGAGAGAGAGCTCGGGGGCGGACCGGGCCGTCCTGGTTTGGCCCCGTGATGCCAGGTTCAACCAGGGGCCGTGGGTTCAAGGGGAGAGAAAGAGAGAGACAAGTCATTTTTTTTGTCCCTCTTTGAAAAGGTCTGTCCTGGTCGTTGTGTCAGACACACTAAAGCCCTGAAATGGAACAAGGGGTCCCCCATTTATTTCAACGTAAAAAAATAAATCCCACTCCATGCAAAGTTCAAGGCATCTTTTAGTTGTGTTCAAAGTCCTGTATCGTGATAATCACTCTCAAGTGATTCATGTCAACAGGTTAAGTCAAGCACCAGTGAAGGAGTTAGTAAAATGCCATTTTCGTTCAAACTATTCTGATGTCACCTGTCTCTCGTTGTCTCTGCAGATTCTCTGGGTCAGTCTTATGAAGAGCAGGAGAGCTTGTACCATGGTATAGTTATGTTCCCTTCACCACAATCTGGCAACGTAGTGTTTATTCATGTTCTCTTTGTCTTTCTATGTAGAGTATTCTCTCTTTATTATGAATATGATTATGCACGATTCATGTCCATGGTTATGAATATGAGTGTGATTATTATGACAATAATACCCCTTCTTGATTCTTCTTTTTAATAATAATAATAAAATGATAACAATAGCAATAATGATGATAATATATTATACAATTAATCATTATCATTTATAATGATGTTTTTTTAATAATTGTCCTTCATTACTATCGTTATATAATATAATTATCATCATGTGTCATCATCATTATTGTTTATAGTTAATCACATATAATTATCATTCATCTTTATGATTTTATAAGGATCATGTAGCATCATTATTAAAGTGGCTCTGCTGTGCAGCAGGTGAGAGCCAGAGTTCCAGCTCCAGCTCGGAGGACGTGGTCACGAGCCCCGCCTCTCCTCTGGCCCCGCCCCCTCGCACCTACAAGCCCTGTTTTGTGTGTCAGGACACGTCCTCCGGCTACCACTACGGCGTCAGCGCCTGCGAGGGTTGCAAGGTGAGGGGTCCATATGGAAATTGTACGTTTATATTTACATGGATAGTCAGGGGCAGGATAGTCTAGTCAGTACGCCAGGATGTTCCAAGTGGAGAAAGGTTCAACGTGGAAAATGATACCAGTTTCCCACCAAAAGTAGTGCATATGTGCAGGGTTTTAAAACACAGGGAAAACCCAGCAACCCGTCATCACCGATACTGATACCCTACTGACTGCTGTGGTATCATTTGTCCCAGGAATGAGTGCCAAAAAGCCAGATGTTTCCAGGTGTTGGTGGGATTTCTGTCCAGTGGCAAAGGGTCTTTATTTTGGATGATTTCATTGCTTGTTGCTTTAGACTTATTATGTTACATTTTTGGGGTCCATGTGTAGGTTCAGTATTACTCCAATGCTTTTGAGTAATACTACTGACTACCCCGATGTCACATGAAGCCCGGATTAGAAGTGGGTTATTATGGGAAGGGCAAAAAATGTCAACAATGCTGCTATGGAAATAACAGGGAGCTGCATCGCAAATACAAACTGATGGTTGTCACCATGGCGATGTAGGGCTTCTTCCGACGGAGTGTCCAGAAGAACATGGCGTACAAGTGTCACAAAGACAGGAAGTGCACGGTCAACAAGATCACCAGGAACCGCTGCCAGTACTGCCGGCTGCACAAGTGCTTCGCTGTGGGCATGTCCAGGGAATGTGAGTGACTCCGCCCAAACGAGCCAATTCAATCAGACTAAATCAATTGAGCAAACGAGACTAAATCAATCCGACAACTAACTCAAAGGAATATAGCTAACTTGGGTGGGGGTTGGGGGATGGTGGGGGGGTGGTGTGTGAGAGAAAGAGTGTGAGGTAAGTGCATGTTAGTACAGGGATGCGCCGTAAGAAGCAGCTTCCACAAGGCAGCTCCCCTCTGAAGCCATCATCTCCCGCACCGCCCCGCCTCTAAGCTCCAGTGACCCAGATCGATCCAATGAAGGATTAACACAAAACACAGCCCCACTTTGTGTGTGTCTGCTGCGTATGTGTGTGTGTGCGCGCGTGTCTCTGTGTCTGCGTGTGCGTGCGCGTGTGGTGTGCGCACTTAGCGTGGAGTGGGGAAGAGGCTTCACCTCCATCATAGCGATCGGACGGATCAGAAGACACACATCGGTCACACGTCTGTCACATGCTACATGCATGCTACATACAATATAGGCCGTTACTGCTGCTGCTGCTGCACTAACACCCATTGGTCTGGAGTCTAGTGGAGTCTTTGCTCGCTGGGATTTACACAGCACTCGTATGTAGGGCGGCCTGAGGGGGGGAGGGGGAGGGAGGGAGAGGGGGGGGAGGGGGAAGATAGGGATGAGGAGAGGCGGCGGGCTGGCGAGATTATTATTATTTTTTTTTATTTGTTACCCCAGCGGTCAGGGACGGACCGCAACAAGACAGACGGAAGCGGAGCGGGGCGGCGGCGGTGAAAATGGCCGTGCTGGAGACCTACGGAGGCTGACCGCCGAAGCTGGGCCTGGGGTGGGAAGATCTGCCGCGCCCACCGGGAGACCTTCCCCTCCCTCTGCCAGCTGGGCAAGTACACCACGGTAGGTCGCCACGGTTGGGACCCCTCAGGTAATCACTAGGGTAACCCCCTTCTGGTCACCGTGGTAACTGCACGCGCCTCTGTGTGGTGGTAAAGCGGAATACATTTTAACATCTTTATCAGGACCACATAACAATAAGTATCTTAATATAATAAATTGGTGTATTGTAAATGGATTGCATTTATATAGCTCTTTTAGCCACACATTCATACACCGACGGCGGTGTCAACTATGCAAGGTAACAACCAACATGTCAGGAGCAGTTAGGGTTAGGCATCTTGGACACCTCGACACTTAGCTAGGCGGACGCCGGGTATCGAACCAGCAACCTTCCGGTTGCCAGGCAACTGCACTTACCTCCTGAGCTACTTTCGCCAATGTAAATAAATCATACAACAGAACTTGAACGGTATTTTGTCTTCAATATTTTCTGTGTAGTATTCTCCATCGTGCTGTGGGTATTTGCCGGTAATGTTATTATGTTGTTGACCAGCCTCTCCCATCGACCCCCCCCCCCCGTCTCCCGTCTCCCCACCGTAGCACTCGAGCTGCGACCACCGGGTCCGGCTGGACCTGGGGCTCTGGGACAAGTTCAGTGAACTGGCCACCAAGTGCATCATCAAGGTGGTAGAGTTCGCTAAACGAGTGCCAGGCTTCACGGGCCTGACCATGGCGGACCAGATCACTCTGCTGAAAACTGCCTGCCTGGACATACTGGTGAGTAGGGAAGGGAATGTCCCTTAATGTCACACAGAAGAGAAGATAAGATGTAAAAATTTCATTAAATAAATAAGTCACTCCGGATTGTCTGCTAAATTAATAAATAACAGCACATATACCTTAATATAGGAAACAATCAGACCTTTGTCATTTCTTCCACACTCAACAACACATAATCATATAAACCTTCTTCAGATCTTGAGGATCTGCACGCGCTACACTCCAGACCAGGACACCATGACCTTCTCCGACGGGCTCACCCTCACCCGGACCCAGGTCCACAATGCCGGGTTCGGTCCGCTCACCGACCAGGTGTTCACTTTCGCCGGCCAGCTGCTGCCCCTGGAGATGGATGAGACAGAGAGCGGGCTCCTCAGCGCCATCTGCCTGGTCTCCGGAGGTACTGCGGCTCTGGCGTGACTGGTCCACCTCGCAATGTGTTGCTGTTGTTGTACTGCCTGTAGACCTTTAGAACCATGCGGTCTGTCCTACCTCCTGAACAGACCGACAGGACCTAGAGGAGCCCTCCAAGGTGGAGGTGCTGCAGGAGCCGCTGCTGGAGGCCCTGAAGGTCTACTCCCGCCAGCGCCGGCCCAGCATGCCTCTGGTGTTCCCCAAGGCCCTCATGAAGATCGCCGACCTACGCTGCATCAGCGCCAAAGGTAACCCTAACCCCGACACTGCTAGCTAGGCACAACAGGCCTCATTGACCTCACGGCCATATTGGTGAGTTGGGTGGGGAAACCTTCTCGAATCTTTTGGGGAACTTTATAAAAGTCAATGGAAATGCATTCTAAATGCTTCCTCACCATGAAATATCGTCTAGGTGCAGCAAAAGGCTGAATGTAGTTGTTCATGAGCTACGTACTATTTTGGATAAACGTATCATGTGACAACAGGTGCTGAGCGTGTGGTCACGTTGAAGACAGAGATCCCCATCTCGATGCCCCCGCTGATCCAGGAGATGTTGGAGGACCTGGAGGACCTGGAGAAGCCCAAGAGGAACCCCTTCTCTGTAGAGGGGAACCCCAAGAGGAACCCTTCTGTCCCAGAGCCCATGTCTTTCTTCACTCAACCTCCAGGCTCAGGTTTCTATATCTGAAAGCAGCCAGCTACTAGCAGCCACAGCCGGTGCACACCCCTTGCTCCACACACCGTTCCCTCCCCTTGCTTGCTGTAATTGGATTCAACACTCATTTTAATATGTAACATGTGTGATAGCAATATAGAGGTTCAATATGAGTACTAAGCTCCACTGTGTGAGAGCATTTTAACGTATAACCTCAGACATATTAAAGCCAGACCACAAGGCGATCGACACAGGATGAGCTTTGAGCAAAGCTAGGTTGGATGTCGGAATATAGGCAGCCAACAACTCAGCAACTCAGAACACACGTATTTGTGTTTAGATTTAGAGGAATGCAGCTGAACTTGAGATTAGATTGATTTTACATTGGATGTGCTTTGTGAGGTCAACCGGGGTCAAAGTTGAAATTGTTCGAACTTTGAGCGCGGTGGCAAGGTGGAAATTCTGAGCTGTGCGCGATGCCCAGGGACCTCAACCCATAGGAGAATATTGGTAATGCTGAGGCTGAAATGAGGCTCAAATGTACAGTAGGTTCCTTAAGGGCCCTTCCTATGTTGATGTTATGTAATCATGGTCTCAGACAAATCTGCACTTCAACAGATTACCACCACAACGATCAACAAACAATGACCCTGGGGGCCGACGGTGTTTGGGGCCCTGGTTAACTTCTCTGGGCTGCAAGATCCAGTGAGGATCATTGGAGAGATGTCGGAGACAAGAAGAGGAAAGAGCCTCTTTTAACCACTTTCAAACTTTTCTTGTCAGTCAGTGGCAGCCTGGGATTGTATAGTTTGCATTCTACAATATATATCTATCACAATTTCCTTCTTACCTCATGGAATAACCATACCTCGATTTATAACATTTATTAAGTATGTTAGGGGAACCATGAAGAAACACTTTCTGAATCATTTTTGATTTTGATGGCTATTGTGTTCTGTTAGGATCAGAAACCCAATCCAAACGGTCGGGTTCCATTTGGTGTAAAACAGGAAGTCCACTGTTTGAGTGAAGAGGAGCAGTTGTCAGCCATTGTGTTTGGACAAAAGGGAAATTGTATATAGAAAACCTTGAAAGTAATGCACTGATACACGTGCATGTGTGATCACATAGATCGTCTTTATAACATGTAACAGAATTTTTATAACAAATCACACAACGGTCATAACACAACGGTCATAACATAGGAGATCTCTGTATTTTTGCAGGTACATTGAAATTGTTTACATGAAATTGGTGAGGCAGCACGAGAACTTGTATACTGGCCTGCAACATCCAACTGTGGACGTCCAACTGCTCTCAAGTTCGCCTTGGCTTAGACCTAGATAGAAAGTTCAATTTCATCGTACCTTTTAGCTAATGGTGTACTTAACAGTTGTGATGATATTTCCTTCAAGGCAAGAACTCAATAATACATTTTTACAAAACTGGAAAAGTATATTTTGAGAGATTTTAAATCACAGAGGAGACATGTTTACAAATGTTATGAGCTGCACTTTCCGAAGACTTGACACATGAAGATACCACGTGACCGAAGTTATGAATGTCTTTACGAATCTAACACATCTGTTAAATATGTCCAATGTTTCTATGATTTGTATCTTCTTGTATCTTATTACATATTGTATCATAATACATGTTCCAATCGATGATATAGTTCCAATAGTTAATAGCGTTTTATAACATCATAGTATGATGTATTTCTGAGTACATATTTGACTATATTTGATTCCATTGGAATCAGTTTCCTCAAGGATCAATCAATCAAGTCTCATTGACATTGTCTTTACTGCTCCCCCTAGAGCATGATGGGAACTACATCCCAGCTCAGCTCGTGCAGTAGGCTACTTTCCCTCGGTTGCTGTGTTCTGGTCATAAATAAACGATACGTTCATGGTTATGTGTGATTTTTTTCACCTCAACGTTGAACTGCGGCAACAACAAAAATGCAAATTTAACAGCTGGACAAAGATTCAAGAAGATTACATTGTGGGACACGGGACGCTTTTCTTGCTCATTTTGGTTTAAAGGAGTGAAATCATAAAAGTTTTCCAATTTTATACTGAGACAGGAACAAAACAACCACACAAAATGTATGTTTCATGCAAAAAAATATATGAATATCTATGAATGGTCCTAACCCTAAATATTGCAGTGTTGCCAGTGGAAGAAAGCTATTTTACATAGGATATGTAGCCTATTCTATTTTTTCCACAAATTAATGTATTCATTAACCTAAAACATAGCTTCAAGAAGCAGGGCCAGCGATCAAGCCCAGCGTCGCTACTCGCACTGTGAACCTAACGCCAACATTTGTCCTGATCTTCTTCGTTCATGTCTGCTGGCTCTAGTTTTTGCGGCGGAGTGATCCAGCTCAGATGGAAGCCATTCTTTTCAACGCTGGCCAGCGATGCAGACAGCTGAGGAGAGGAAAAAGGAGAGCATGTATTCTTTGTCTTCATGTTCACATCAATAACAGATAGAACTTTAGTCTGTATGTAACTGTTCATGATGAACATGAAACAAAAATGTTGTATTTTGTCGTGTTGCTCGAAGCTTATAAATTTGGTGATGTGACTTGTGATGTGACTTGACCAAATAAGCTTCTATCTCTTGTGCTAACATACATTCTTTAAGAGCACCTATTTTAGTACCAGTTGTAGCCATGACAAGTCATTTCAAAATCAATCCATGTGTGACATCTCAAGTGGGAGTGTCCATCCATGTTTATGTACTCAAGCCTACCAGTTGGTGGTTGGGGAGTTCATCTATTCATCATAAATCTTCTAAAATCTGACTTGTGAGATTATAGACCACCGGTGACGTGTTTATCAGGCGGGGCCTCCACCAGCTTGGAAGACAGCGCCGCCTCTAGACAGGGTTGTCTATGGAGCGGTGGCAGACTGGGACGGTGTCTCACGACCACGTCACAGCAGTAGATGGTGGCAGAATATCAATCAGCCCTATTGATGTTTTTGCTAATTTGTCTAACATACACTTGATCCCATTGCAAAGTGTGAGTTTATTTGTGTAACTCCCCTCGTCCGGTGGTGACAAACCTTTAAAATACTCTGAGGCGTGTGAAAGATCCACACTTTTTAATGCAAAAGTTTACTTGCGAAAAAATAACTTTAGCACTGTATTTCACTCCTAGTCTGCGACCACTCCATTTGCTCTAATGGCCTTCCATAATCAGTGGCGGCTCGTCAATAGGGGGTGCTGGGGCGCCGCCCCACTGACCATCTCTAGAGAAGAAGTCTTCTTAAACACGTTACATGAATTAATTAGATAATGCGAAATAATTATGAAATAAACGTGTTTACTTGTACGATGCAGTATGCAGTCATTAAAAAATGGTGGCAAATTGTTTTTCCTTTATTTTTGTGTGAATACGATATGTACTTCCTGATTGCTGGCCAAATGAGTATGGGAGTAGTAAGTAACCTTTTGGCAAGCATGTGACCAGAAGCTGCTCTCTGATTGGTGGCTTCAGATTTTACCACAGAATGCGGAGAACTGCGCCCTGGACACTCCCACTTTTATTATTAGTGACTCTGTATTGTTTTCGTGTTCTGATGTGATTGAACAATTCTGTGGGAAAAGGATTATGGGTTCGAAATTAATGTCTGCACCATTAAGTGTTATTTAGAGTTAGGCGTCTGTAGTGTGTGTTGTGTTGCTTGTGTGGGGGTGACGACGCAGACTGACTAAAGGCTTTTCCATACTCCGCGAGACGCGAGACGTTTCGTCTCGCACCTAGGTCTGCGAGAACAAGAAAAAAGTTCTCGCCGCCCTGGACATTTCATACTCCGCGAGACACTCCTCAAAGGCCCCGCCCACAGCAGCACACGTCACACGCGCAAAGCATTGTGGGAATCAGAAATAAAACAAAACAACAACAATACATGTCTTTATAATTATGACAGGACGTGTTATATAGATGTTCGTACTTTCTCACGGCCTCGGCCAGCTGTTCCTCAAAACTATCCATTCCTGTACAAACCTTTCCGCGCCGGCGTTTTTAACCACGCCCACTTCCAATCGCGTTAATCGCGTCCTTGCGTTACTACGTCACTACGCATGTAAACACCGAGCCATGTGGATGTCCGCATTTGCATAGCTGACGCGGGTGGCAACACTTCTAATTTAATGAAGCATTTAATCTCTCACGTCATTAACCTGAGACAAGAGAGCTGCACTGTGTTTGACTGCAAACACCGACTACTGACGTTACTACTAGCGGTAATGTTAACGGGGAACAGACTGCTTCCTCAACATGGATAGAGTAAGTTAAAAATGTGGACATTTTAAACTTAAAATGCATCAATCTGGTGCAATTTGAGAGCTTCTTTCTCTGTGTGTGAAAATGTTAGACATTTTAAAGTTAAAACTATAAGGCATAATCTGGTGAACTTAGAGGGGGGTTGGATCATTAAAGCTCAGTTTTCATTCTGTTGTGGGCCGCCACAAATAAATCAATGTATGGGAAACACGGCCTAGTTTACACATTGTCTCAGTGAAAAAGGAGCAATAAATATTTCATACTTGTGTAAAAAGACTTGTATTACAGTAAAAACATGTTCCGGCAATTGCATTATGAAATGTGCTTTTATTTACACATGGGTATCGAAAAAAGTATCGTTTTGGCACCGGTATCGAAACTCAGGTACCGGTACCGGTATCGAAAAATTAGAAACGATACCCAGCCCTAGTTACAGCACCTGTTACAGCAGCTTTTTGACGTATTTTTGACACGTGGAACTGAGTTGCGTAGCTAACGTTAGCTGCTGCTTGTATATGTTATGTCAATTAGCAGACAATGAAGAGAAAGTCCACAGACATCTCTTCTTATTTTAAGAAGAAAATTAGAACAGGAGGAGAGAAAGAAACGACAGGGGAATTGAAAATACTGCGGCAACGGGAGTATTTTCAATTCCCCTGTCGTCTCATTGACCACATACATTAAACAGTAAGATGTGATGTAAATTGGACCAATTTAAGAATCATGTAGAGAATTTGCTGCAATTGATTTAGCTACTTGGCAAAATTTAGATTAACTTGTCATGTATTTGTTTCTTCCAGATTGAAGATGAAGATGTTATTCATCGTGCTGGGATGTATATATACATACCATATATATATGTGTGTATGTGGTAATGGTGCGTGTCATGGTGTTTTTGTGCAGGCGAGAGGTGTTTGTGTTCATGTTGTATATTTGTTGATTTAGTCAGTAAGGGGCTTCTGCTCCCCCTCAAATGCTGCATTTTATTCTGAAGCATCGATGGACTTTCCTGGTCCTCAGTCACGGATGGTCCACCTGCATTATGACCAAAGATGTGTATTATATATAATCAATGATAATTGATTGATAATGTCATCAATGAAGATTCAAAAAAGGATTTCCTCAATGCAATCAATTTCAACTACTGCAGAAGGCAGAAACGTTCACTTTAAATATACACAGAATTTATGAAGAAACACAAATAGATTGCAAACTTGATCTGATTGATTGTTCTCTAATGAAGTTGCAACCTCTCTCTTTCAGATTGTGATGGAACAAAGCACATGCAGTTAACTAAAGAGGTCGGAGGGGAGGTTGTATTTCAATGCAACTCAACTCACAATAAAACACTTAAATCTCTTAACTTTCAAAAAGACGATATTGATTTATATGTATATCATACGGATATCAAAAAAAGAAAAAACCCTAACCCAAATGAAATAATTGGGAACTACACTGAGAGAACAGTAACCATAAAGAATCTAAACGTCTCAGACGAAGGGGAATATGAATGCTTCATCAAAGACGATGGGAACTCTCTGCACGAAACTAACATATGCCTCAAGATAGAAGAACCTGGTAAGCCTCCTTGTCCATCGCTCAAACTATTGACAACAACATAGATTTAATACATATAGAATACCTATTTAATCCAATGTTTTCAACCAATCTCGCCGCATCAACCAACGTTTTAATTTGTTGAGGCCAACACCCATCATTCGAGATGGCTGTACGTTTCACGGGACAAAAGGTCTACTGGCACTTAATGATATTATATAAATTTGTTTATGTCGGGAGCCTGGTAGATGCCCCTTTAATAGAAAATTTACATCATCTGATGAACACTCAACCTTCTCCACCTCTTAAGCCAATATCCAGTGCACTATAGTCAATAAAATAAGATAAAAAAAACAAACATTTACAAATTCATATACACACTGTGCAAGAAAACGGGGGCAAAAACACTTGCCTCTCTTTTATTTTCTAAAACCCAAAGCAAAACGTGCCCACCACAGTAGATCGACTACGTACGTCGGTCTCACTACGATAGTACTAAGGGAAAACGGGAATGTGTTATAGTGCTTATGGAGGAGAGAGAGATCCACTGAGACGAATTCGAGTATAAAGAAGTCCGAGGCCGTTGTCCCTCGAGATTGTAGGAACCATTTCAAAAAACAAGTCTCCCCGGCGCTGCCATTTTTGTTTTGGCAACTGTGGGTCATTTTGGACTTCCCCAGATGTAGGAGAGAGTCGCCAGGAACCAACTCAAAAATTTGAAACATGCATTTTGTGTGGTTGTTTTGTTCCTGTCTCAGTATAAAATTGGAAAACTTTTATGATTTCACTCCTTTAAACCAAAATGAGCAAGAAAAGCATCCCGTGTCCCACAATGTAATCTTCTTGAATCTTTGTCCAGCTGTTAAATTCGCATTTTTGTTGTTGCCGCAGTTCAACGTTGAGGTGAAAAAAATCACACATAACCATGAACGTATCGTTTATTTATGACCAGAACACAGCAACCGAGGGAAAGTAGCCTACTGCACGAGCTGAGCTGGGATGTAGTTCCCATCATGCTCTAGGGGGAGCAGTAAAGACAATGTCAATGAGACTTGATTGATTGATCCTTGAGGAAACTGATTCCAATGGAATCAAATATAGTCAAATATGTACTCAGAAATACATCATACTATGATGTTATAAAACGCTATTAACTATTGGAACTATATCATCGATTGGAACATGTATTATGATACAATATGTAATAAGATACAATGAAGATACAAATCATAGAAACATTGGACATATTTAACAGATGTGTTAGATTTGTAAAGACATTCATAACTTCGGTCACGTGGTATCTTCATGTGTCAAGTCTTCGGAAAGTGCAGCTCATAACATTTGTAAACATGTCTCCTCTGTGATTTAAAATCTCTCAAAATATACTTTTCCAGTTTTGTAAAAATGTATTATTGAGTTCTTGCCTTGAAGGAAATATCGTCACAACTGTTAAGTACACCATTAGCTAAAAGGTACCATGAAATTGAACTTTCTATCTGTCTAAGCCAAGGCGAACTTGAGAGCAGTTGGACGTCCACAGTTGGACGTTGCAGGCCAGTATACAAGTTCTCGTGCTGCCTCACCAATTTCATGTAAACAATTTCAATGTACCTGCAAAAATACAGAGATCTCCTATGTTATGACCGTTGTGTTATGACCGTTGTGTGATTTGTTATACAAATTCTGTTACATGTTATAAAGACGATCTATGTGATCACACATGCACGTGTATCAGTGCATTACTTTCAAGGTTTTCTATATACAATTTCCCTTTTGTCCAAACACAATGGCTGACAACTGCTCCTCTTCACTCAAACAGTGGACTTCCTGTTTTACACCAAATGGAACCCGACCGTTTGGATTGCGTTTCTGATCCTAACAGAACACAATAGCCATCAAAATCAAAAATGATTCAGAAAGTGTTTCTTCATGGTTCCCCTAACATACTTAATAAATGTTATAAATCGAGGTATGGTTATTCCATGAGGTAAGAAGGAAATTGTGATAGATATATATGTGTGATTTTTTCACCTCAACGTTGAACTGCGGCAACAACAAAAATGCAAATTTAACAGCTGGACAAAGATTAAAGAAGATTACATTGTGGGACACGGGACGCTTTTCTTGCTCATTTTGGTTTAAAGGAGTGAAATCATAAAAGTTTTCCAATTTTATACTGAGACAGGAACAAAACAACCACACAAAATGTATGTTTCATGCAAAAAAATATATGAATATCTATGAATGGTCCTAACCCTAAATATTGCAGTGTTGCCAGTGGAAGAAAGCTATTTTACGTAGGATATGTAGCCTATTCTATTTTTTCCACAAATGAATGTATTCATTAACCTAAAACATAGCTTCAAGAAGCAGGGCCAGCGATCAAGCCAGCGTCGCTACTCGCACTGTGAACCTAACGCCAACATTTGTCCCTGATCCTTCTTCGTTCATGTCTGCTGGCTCTAGTTTTTGCGGCGGAGTGATCCAGCTCAGATGGAAGCCATTCTTTTCAACGCTGGCCAGCGATGCAGACAGCTGAGGAGAGGAAAAAGGAGAGCATGTATTCTTTGTCTTCATGTTCACATCAATAACAGATAGAACTTTAGTCTGTATGCTAACTGTTCATGATGAACATGAAACAAAAATGTTGTATTTTGTCGTGTTGCTCGAAGCTTATAAATTTGGTGATGTGACTTGTGATGTGACTTGACCAAATAAGCTTCTATCTCTTGTGCTAACATACATTCTTTAAGAGCACCTATTTTAGTACCAGCTGTAGCCATGACAAGTCATTTCAAAATCAATCCATGTGTGACATCTCAAGTGGGAGTGTCCATCCATGTTTATGTACCAACACTCAAGCCTACCTTGGTGGTTGGGGAGTTCATCTATTCATCATAAATCTTCTAAAATCTGACTTGTGAGATTATAGACCACCGGTGACGTGTTTATCAGGCGGGGCCTCCACCAGCTTGGAAGACAGCGCCGCCTCTAGACAGGGTTGTCTATGGAGCGGTGGCAGACTGGGACGGTGTCTCACGACCACATCACAGCAGTAGATGGTGGCAGAATATCAATTGATATTCTGAATATCAATCAGCCCTATTGATGTTTTTGCTAATTTGTCTAACATCACTTGATCCCATTGCAAAGTGTGAGTTTATTTGTGTAACTCCCCTCGTCCGGTGGTGACAAACCTTTAAAATACTCTGAGGCGTGTGAAAGATCCACACTTTTTAATGCAAAAGTTTACTTGCGAAAAAATAACTTTAGCACTGTATTTCACTCCTAGTCTGCGACCACTCCATTTGCTCTAATGGCCTTCCATAATCAGTGGGCGGCTCGTCAATAGGGGGTGCTGGGGCGCCGCCCCACTGACCATCTCTAGAGAAGAAGTCTTCTTAAACACGTTACATGAATTAATTAGATAATGCGAAATAATTATGAAATAAACGTGTTTACTTGTACGATGCAGTATGCAGTCATTAAAAAATGGTGCCAAATAGTTTTTCCTTTATTTTTGTGTGAATACGATATGTACTTCCTGATTGCTGGCCAAATGAGTGTGTATGGGAGTAAGTAACCTTTTGGCAAGCATGTGACCAGAAGCTGCTCTCTGATTGGTGGCTTCAGATGTTACCACAGAATGCGGAGAACTGCGCCCTGGACACTCCCACTTTTATTATTAGTGACTCTGTATTGTTTTCGTGTTCTGATGTGATTGAACAATTCTGTGGGAAAAGCATTATGGGTTCGAAATTAATGTCTGCACCATTAAGTGTTATTTAGAGTTAGGCGTCTGTAGTGTGTGTTGTGTTGCTTGTGTGGGGGTGACGACGCAGACTGACTGACCAACTTGACAAGACCATGACCCAGACCCAGTGTTCAGGATAATGTGATTCTGTTATTCGTAAATAACAAAGGTTTCACTCAAGGTGGTGCTGTTTCTAGGGTTTGAATATAGTGTTAGAGTATTAGTGTTAATATAGAATACAGCTTTATGATAAATATGTGTGTCATCTTACTTGATGTAGGATGTTGTCTTCAGTGTTTTGGTTTGTCAGGTCCAAGTTAGACTGAATCTTTATCCTTATTTTCGTCTTTTTCAGAACTGTGCAAGCAACACCACACAAAAAGAAGGGCAGGTATTAATCTTTTGACAGGAAACCGGATATGTATGGTGAGTAAAAGCACCTGTTACCTCTATTGCAGACAAATGGATGCATCTCAGCACAATCGGTGTTGACAAATCCACCCGATTGCAACATGACGCAAAACTCAGTGTTGTCGTAGCTTATGGGATAACTTGGTGACCAGTGTCTGAACGTTGCGTTACTCAGGTCAGACCACATCCAGGCATCTCTGGAGAGGCCGATCCATGCTGTACTTGTGATTATGGACAAAACTTGTTTGTTCTCTGTTGGATTCCCAATCACTGCGAGGTCAGTGTGATGATCACGGCAAAATGTCCTGGCATTTTCCCATGATAATTTATCCTGGATGAAAACAAAGGTTTTTTGAAGTGTGCTTCTCTTTTTAATTACCACCTTATTCGTCTTCTCGTTCTCCTTCTCCTTCTCATCCTCATCCTCCTTCTCATCCTCAGATCCTAAATCTGAAAATAATAGTGTTCAGCTGTCACAGTTGTATAGTAGCTACATTTGAAAACTAAAACGGAGCATAAAAAGTTTGCGCCTGTCTGTCCATGAGCGGGTTGTAATGACATTGATAAGAAATCTTCTCTTACCGGAAAAACAAACAAATGCCTTTTCATAAGAACACTTCTCATCATACCAGTAACCATCCAAATGAATCTCCACACATTCCTGGTTGGCATGTCCATAATTAGGCTCATTCAGTGCAAAATTCATATAGCTCAGGCTTTGGGAAACGTCAACAACTGCTGGCCATTTCCATGAGTTTAGGGCAGTATTTATGGTGCTCCTGTTGTGATCATTCAGTCCAATCCATGGTGTCAAACCACCCGACACGTCTCCCAGCAGGTTCAGGTCGTCCATGTTGGTGACAGTGGCCAGGTTGCCTTGTGTGTTCATGCAGTACTGCTGAGCGTATACCAGGTCATCTCCTTGTGAACTGCAATGTATTTACTCCACTGGAGTCCACCACTGCATACGTATACTCCTACAAATGGAAAGATGTCTGTGTATGCTTAGGTTGTTATCTTACTTGGGTTAGCATAGGCAAAAAGCAGAGTCAGACTCTGATTTTTGCCGACAAAGACAACTGTGGCAGGTGAAGGCCTTATTTTGTTTTACAGCATCGGCCTAATAGGTAATTTAAGAGGTAATGATGCCCATACAAGGGTTAACATTCTGACTTTTCCCAGGGAATTGACTAGAAATTACAGCTGTTAGAAAGTTTAGTGGAAGCCACATTCAGCTGGCTTTAGTCAGATACAAGCTCACTGCATCCCTTTCCTTTGTTTCTGCTTAGATGTCTCAACGTTACATTTAAAATACTTATTTTTATTTCATTCATTTATTTCACTTTATTTTACTTATATATTTTTTTAAGTGGACCAGAATATAGCGATTTTATAGAGCAAATGCCCCTGGATGGATTGACTTGTGGATGGCTGCATCTTATTCTTGAGAAACGTTCTACTTCAGATCTTTTTCTATGGACTAAATCGCTGCAGTAGAAGAGTTGCATGCAGGGGGCCTAGTAAAACAAAACCTACAAAGCATTGAACCTGCAGGCCTACAAATAAAGTTCTATCTTATCTTATCTTATCTTATCTTATCTTATCTTATCTTATCTTATCTTATCTTACCTGACAAGAGGAGGAGCAGGAGCACCCGGGTATCCATCCGCCAATTTGGTTTCACTGCAAAATGAAAACAAAAAAAATAGGTCCACCGGTGACACTAAATCATAACATAAAATAGGAAATGTATCCACCAGCGAAGTTTCCATTTTCGCTAACAAATACTGACTAAATTGTCCACAAGTGTGGAAGAAGTATTTCAGTCTATGGACTTGTTCTTTGTCAAATTAGAATTTGTGTCATAGCTATATTGCAACCGTTTTTTTACAAAATCCAATGTCCTACCTGAACACTAATTATTAGTACCACACACATCAACAATAACTGAAACTGAATAATAAATATACATTGAGGTGTACTTGCCAGGGTTCCCGTCTGCTTTAGGCGAGTCGTCACTTTAGCAAAATAGCTGATGAGTGAAACTGCAATAGTCTGACAGATAACCCAGCCCATCTACTGACAAGAGAAGCCACTTGGAGGACTGATTTACATCGATCTTAAAAACACAATGTAGGCAAAGGGGAGTAAACAAATAAAAGTTCTTTGATCACACAGGATAGTTAAATGCTAATCCCACCACATATTAGTCGAAGGTTGAAACTAGGTTCATGGAAAGTGAGAAGGCAAGACAATTGAATGACTGAAAGCTAACATTACCTTGCTAACCAGTAAATTATCTGCATAAACATGTCTATTTGCAGTAAAGGTAAAATAATAACCCAACCAAAAAAGTGAACGTTACGTTGACTCCCTTTCCTAAGTCCACCGGGAGACTCGGACAAAACGAACCGAACCGTAACCGAACGTCCCTGGACTCGCCTGCCCACGTCTCCATTTTTTTTCATGTTTTACTTTGCGTGAGAAGACGAAAAAGTTTGTGACAGTTCTCTCTGTATACTTGATTCAAACATCACATTTACGCCTGAAAAATGTTCTCTCTATCTGTGTGTAGAGGCAGAGGGGCGGGGGGGGGGGTTGATTGTTTGCTTTGCAATCATCAGCTTAATGACAAAATGTAAATGTGAATGTAATGCGGCGAATCCCAGACTGGAGTCATCCTTGGAGATAATTGCAGCTGAACTGATTTGGAACTCAAATGCGTCGATTTATTTTGCCTTATCTTTCCTCAATAAAATTCAAGCCAAAAGCGTGAGGCAAATAAGTGTCATGAGTCAAATGGGTAACGCAAATGTAATGGCTTTAGCACACGTTATGCGTATGCAGATTATATATATATATACACATATAGGGTACATCTCTCACTCTATACCAGACTCACAGGACCAGGACAGAATAGAACTTATTCTCCACCAGGGGGCAGGGTAGCCTCTAGTGCAGGGGTCACCAACCTTTTTGAACCTGAGAGCTACTTCAAAGGTACTGAGTAGTACGAAGGGCTACTTGTTTGATAAAAAATTCCTGAATAACAAAGTTGCACAGATCACCTTTTAATAATAATAATATATGTGAAGAGACTGTCAATGTTAATTATTCCTCACAATAATTATGAACAATGATTTCCACAACAATGATGGTAGGAAACAGATATATTAAAACATGCAACAAACAACTGTTATATCTTCAAATCATGTCTCGTTTGTACTAACCACTACCATTGTAACATTTTTGAACAAATCGTGAACTCTGTCCAATGTTTATACAAATTATCAGTTATGTAAGATACAAAAAATCTACTTTTTAATGACTCTTAAAAAGCCTAATAGTAAGTTTTATCAGGCGGGACCTAAGTAAGATATATATAATGATCCGCCCCCGACTGGTTGGAAAGCCAGGGTCTTTATATTATTGTTAATTGCTGATCGATCACAGACGCGGCACCGGAGTCGGGAGCCACGCCCACCCACACACAGCGAGCCCGCTGACACGAGACCGTGACATACATGGTGTTAAAGCTCGTGATGCACACAGCTGTATAGTTCTGTATAATCACAGCTGTATAGTTGTGTATCATCACAGCTGTATAGTTCTGTATCATCACAGCTGTATAGTTCTGTATAATCACAGCTGTATAGTTGTGTATAATCACAGCTGTATAGTTGTGTATAATCACAGCTGTATAGTTCTGTATCATCACAGCTTGGTTGTATAGTTTCTGTATCATCACAGCTGTATAGTTCTGTATAATCACAGCTGTATAGTTGTGTATAATCACAGCTGTATAGTTCTGTATCATCACAGCTGTATAGTTCTGTATAATCACAGCTGTATAGTTCTGTATAATCACAGCTGTATAGTTCTGTATAATCACAGCTGTATAGTTCTGTATAATCACAGCTGTATAGTTCTGTATAATCACAGCTGTATAGTTTCTGTATAATCACAGCTGTATAGTTCTGTATAATCACAGCTGTATAGTTGTGTATCATCACAGCTGTATAGTTGTGTATAATCACAGCTGTATAGTTCTGTATCATCACAGCTGTATAGTTCTGTATCATCACAGCTGTATAGTTCTGTATCATCACAGCTGTATAGTTCTGTATAATCGCGGTTCTGATCCGGGAGGGGGGGTGGATATTGGTGGGGACATGTCCCCAGCGTCCCCACTAAATGCTACGCCCATGAATCCACTTATCGGCGCCTAAGCATATGGGTCAACAAGACGTATCCCATTCACCAACGTTAATTTCGTAGCATAACTTGTTTTATCACTGGGTGACAAGCTGTTGACTTTTTTTTTATTTCAAATTTCACTTTTTCTTTTTTTCTTAATTTTAAAAAAAAAAATATTTAGACGAGCATGCCTTGCGGGCGACTCGCGGGGTCCCTGCGGGCGACCAGGTGCCCACGGGCACCGTGTTGGCTACCTCTGTTCTAGTGGTTAGGGTGTTTGACTACGAGCCAAATGCCCTAAATGTAAATGTAACTTAAATGAATGTAAACTAAAACATACAGGGATACAACACAGCAGCAGACCATGAGACAAAACATGAAACAATAACTAAACGGAATGTAAACTAAGACACACTGGGAACAACACAAGGAAGGAGGTCAACTATGACAGGTGGGGGCAGAGTCAGCAACACAACAAAGAGCAGGACAACAAACAACACATGGGAGACCATACACAAAACATCCAGCAGGGTGTGCTAAAAACACAGGAAACAAACTAGGAGGGGAGCGCAGACAAATCGTGACACTTTTTGAATTTCACAGACACAATCAGCGTACCAATACAGTAGCTGGTTAAGCCCATACAATCATATTGGCCTGTGTGTATTATGTATACACAACGCCTCGTCTCCTACCTGTAGAGAAGGTGCCTTTGCTGCTGGGCGCTGAGGCAGAATCAGCTTAGCAACCACATAAGATGACGTTCCCCTGAAAGCACACGTATTCACCTGGGGACTCATTTATAACGAATTAAAACCTGGGCCTGAAAGATTCATATGCCACTTCCCGCTCAAACGGCAACGCAGATGGTGAGGTGGTGCACTGCAGCCAGATGATATAATGATGCCTCTCACACATTTAATTACATCAAATGTGAATTATAGATCCACGTTGTCATAAACATTCAAACATTGCACTTGCACTTGTTGTGAGCCATAACTATTTCATAATTTAGTTCTAATTTGTCATAACGTTATAACATAATAACATAATAGTATCATGCATTACTGAGTACATATTTCACTATATTTGATTCCATGGGAATTCGTTTTCTCAAGGATCAATCAATCAAGTCTCATTGACATGGTCTTTAATGCCACCCGCCCCCCCAGAGAGCATAAATAAATGATAAATACATGCCATACATGTGAAATGCTAATTTAACAGCTGGACAAAGATTCAGATTGAATTATGCGACGCAGGACGCTTTTCTTGCTCATTTTGGATTTAAGGAGTTGAGTTAAAGGACTCATATTATACCACCAGGTGTGAGCGTCATTAGTCATTTCAAGCGGTTTCAAAAACCAGTTGCGTTTTTGAAACCAGGCCCCACATGACATCACAAGTGTGAGTGTCCACCTAGAATTGTGGTCACTATATCAGCCTACCAGTTGCTGCAGCCCACTGGGTAGGCTGGTAGGCTCTTACTTCTAGGTGAACACTCCCAATTGTTATGTTAAGTGGGGCACTTCCAACTGGTTTTTGAAACCACTTGGCTAATCACGCTCAAACCTGGTGGTATAATATGTCGCCTTTAAACAATAAATTCTTTCCCCCAATTTTATACAGAGTATAAAATTATATACAGAGTATATAGAGTATATACAGTTCAAATATATGAATATATCTATGCTCATGTATGGTACGCAGGGATATAGGCCTGCATATTGCAGTGTTGCCAGTGGAAGAAAGCTACTTTCATGTATTATATGCATATTTGTTTTTATTCACGTATTCATTAAAGGCAGGGTTGACGGGCAGGGTTTCATTTCAGAAGCATTTTTTTATTATCTCTTGAAATCCAACAATGAATAAATACAATTAATTAAATGCTCTGACAACAACAATTACAAAAAAATCTGTCATCTATGGCAGCCACAGGACTGTAAAAAGAAGCCCTGAAGGAAGGGGCTGCGCTTTTTGTCTACTTTCAAAATATAGATTTTTCTGCTGGTTTCTCCAGAATCACCTACAATACCTTTAACTATGATCATACTATGGAATTTTAAACTAAAACATGTCTCCAATACTCCAATGGGAGCCAGCGATCAAGCCCAGCATCGCTACTTGAACTGTGAGCCTAATTCCGACAGTTGTCCCCTTCGTCTTCCTTCAACTCTGCTGGCTCTAGTTTTTGCGGCGGAGTGATCCACCTCACGTGAAAGTCTGTTTTTTCGACTCTGGCCAGAGATGCAGACAGCTGAGGAGAGGAACAGGGAGAGCATTTATTCTTCTTAAAACTAAAACTGACATCTTCATTTTAACATCAATAACAGAGAGACCCTTAAAGTCTGCATGTTTAACAGTTGTGTTGCTCGACATGCTAACTTATTTGGTGACTTGTCATTTCACCAAATAAGCGCCTCTGTCTGCGCGACCAGACATTTTTAAGAGCACCTATTTTAGCACCTGTCATTTGAAGTCATTTCAAACAAGTGGGAGTGTCCATGCAGACGGATGTATCAACACTCAAGCCTACCAGTTGGCGCACCCGGGAGGCGGTTGGGGAGTTAATCTGATTCATCATATCCCCATCATACCTCTTGTGTGATTTATCTCGGATCCAGAAGTTCAACAATGCTATCGCTATATATGCTATTTCTGGGGGAGACTACACAGCGCCTGCATCGGAAACCAGCAAGTGTGAGGGGTGGAGTGACGCAGGGTTTCCCGTTTTGTTGTGGAGATATCCATCCGGATTCAGAGAGTAACTCATTTGAGAGTGGCATCGTGGCTTATGCCTGTCCAAAAGCCAAAAGATGGCTGTCCAAAAACACTTTCACGACCAACTAAGACTTTCTTGACTTGAAATTGACCAACAACATGTGTAATTCATGGCAAAATTCAAACGAAAGCATGGCAAAATAAAAAAAAGATTTTTCTCTCTCCATACCTTAATATGTCACTCAAAATGAACAAATGCATGGTAATATTAATGAAGATATAGATTTCTGTTCTGTTATTACTAGTGTATGTGTGACTGTTACTAGGGCTGCATTTTGCCCATGTCTGTGCTAGATGGTTTGGGAAGCCGCTCTTCTGGCACTTTCAAAAAATGCTCGGCATTTCGGCATTTTGGATGCTGATTTCTAGCAGCTGGGATGGTTTCACGTTGGCTGCTCTACATTAGCATTTAATTTTAGATACTCAATCCGGGGGAACCCAGCACGACTCGACACCTCTGGAAACTCGTGTACAACATTTTTAACTAAACATTGTCGAACTAAAATGATTGCCTTATTTCTCGCCTCTTTTTTTGTCCTACTTTTGTAATATATAGGCTACGCATACGCTAGAAAGTGATGGTGTTCACCGTGGCACTGTGGTGTTCGAAGGAGAGCGCCTATCTATCTAGCATCTATCCTGACACCACCTAGTGGCACGCCTGGTCAATGCTTCTGTCGTCACACAACGTTGATAGACCATAAAGGTTTCGCAATCTTAATTTGAAGGGTATAAACCAAGTACATACAGCTGACCAGCATACACAAATGCACAGTTAAAGATATCTCCAAGTTCCAAGTATAACTTCTATCTTCCATGTTCTTATGTAGCATAGAACTGAGGCCAATCAGAAAAGGCTAACCCCTGCTTTTCTATACAGCTGAAATAATTGTTTCTGAAACCTGAGCTGTAAACTACAAAAACATGCTTATTAAAAGAGATGATGTTTATGGAATATTGGTGTGTGAATACGCAAAGCAATACAATAAGTTAAAGTAGCTTGAAAGGGGCAATGTGTAGAATGTGTAATATACTTCCATGCTTTAATTAATGTATAATCCCATAAAATCCCAGAAATCCTAAACCTAACCAAGAAGATGTGTTACGGGGCTGCAATCTCAACCTCACCGCTAGATGGCACTTAATCATACACACTAACATTATGGGTTGGTAAATGGATTGCATTTTATATCGCGATTTTATCCAAAGCGCTTTACAGTATTGCCTCACACATTCACCCATTCATACACCGACGGCAGTGTCAACCATGCAAGGTAACAACCAACACGTCAGGAGCAGTTAGGGTTAGGTGGTGTCTTGCCCAGGGACACCTCCACACTTAGCTAGGCGGCGCCCGGGGATCGAACCAGCTCCGCTCTTACCTCTTGAGCTACTCCCGTTAAAACGAAAACTTTAAGAGAAAGATGTGTGTAGTCTTACTTGTCGTATGATGTTGTCTCTCATGCTTGGGTTTGTCAGGTCCAAGTTAGACTGAATCTTTACCTTTACTGTTGTCTGTTTCAGAGCTGTGCAATGAACAACACACACAGAGAAGGGAAGGTATTAATGTTTTGGCCGGAATCCCTGGTATAATACTGCAGGAAATTAAATATTGACAGTGAGTACAAACAGCACATTCCATCTGTTATCCGCCGCTAACCTCTATTGCAGAAGAATGGATGCACCTCGTTGCAGTTGGTGTCGACATATCCATCCGGTTGCAACATGATGCATAACTCAGAGTCATCGGCGTGTATGGGCTGACTTGGTGACCAGTGTCTGAAACTTCTATTCTTCCCGTCAGACCACTTCCAGACAGCTCTGTAGAGGCCGATCCATGAATCTTCTTTGGATATTTTGGAGAAAACTTCGTGGTTCTCTCTTGAATTCGCAATCATTGCGAGGCCAGTGTAACGGTCATCGCAATATGCCCTGGCACTTGACCACGATCGACGCGACGAGATGTAATGGAACGTCTTTTGAGTATCTTCAACCCCATCCTCATCCTTATCCTCGGGTGCTAAAGTGGAAAGAAATAGTGTTCAGTTGTCACAGTTGTACAGTAGCTAAATGTGAAAGCAAAAACGTAGCATGATAAATTTGGGTCTCTCTGTCCATGAGCGGGTTGTCATTAATACGAAATATTCTCTTACCGGTAAAACAAACAAAGGTCTTTGATACAGAACATCCGTCATCATACCAGTGACCATGCAAATCCATCGCCACGCATGCGCTTGTGTCGATTACAATATCAGGCTCATCAGCACCAAAATTCATGTAGCGTGGTTTTTGTTCATCTATCTGGAAAATGTACGCCCATTTCCATGAGTTTGGGTAAGAATTTATGGTGCCCCTGGAAAGATCGTTCAGTCCAATCCATGGCGTCAAACCCCCCGACATGTTTATCAGCAGGTTCACGTCATCCATGTTGATGACAGAGGCCAGGTCGCCTTGTGTGCTCTTGCAGTACTTCTGAGCATCAGACCAGGTCATCTCCTTGTTACCAGCAATGTACTTACTGACAAGTCCACCACTGGAGAAGTATACTCCTTCAAATGGAAAGAAGTATGTGTATACTTAGGCTGTTATCCGAATGTAAGCACAAGCAAATGGCAGTCAGGAAAATATAGACAAAGACAACTGTGGCAGGTGAAGACCTTATTTTGTTTTTACCTCGTCGGTCTAATAGGTAATGTAACAGGTAATGATGCCCGTACAATGGGCAAACCTTTTCAACCTAGACCCCATTTTTCAATCATTTAGGGTCTAACAGACTGATGTGGACACAAATCGATCACCCTGTCAGTCGGGAACCGGCTGCAATGTAATCCTACTGGGGCAATCACCATCCGTGTACATACATCTCTAAAAGTCTTTCCTTTGCCACTGATAGGCTCAGGTTGTTATGTGTTGGACAACATGATGGAGATGGTTCCAGTACAGACAAGTAAAAAAATTGTCTTTCATCTTTCGCAAGGAGACAGACTGGTTATTGTGTTATTGTGTTATTGTGTTTTGTGTTATTGTGTTATTGTGTTATTGTGTTCTTGTGTCTCCCAAAGTTTGTGACATTGCAGCAGCTGGTTCACCCCCTCTGCTCTATTCTACCGCATCATCTGCCGTTTCAAAATCACAGCCATGATTAGATAACAGTTTGACACTTTAGTGGAAGCCACATTCAGCTGGCTTTAGTCAGCTCACTGCATCCGTACCTGCATGTGTTTCCGCTCACATATCTAAACGTTATTAGCCTTTATATTTTCTATGTTGAAATACTTTTGGAAAATTGATTTTTTTTTACATTTTAAATACACTTTTTATTTTTTGAAGTGGACCAGAATAAAGTGATTTTTTTGGAGAAAATATCCCTGGATGGATTGACTTGTGGATGGCTGCATGTTATTCTCGAGAAACGTTCTAGTTCAGATCTTTTTCTATGGACTAAATCGCTGCAGTAGAAGAGTTGCATGCAGGGGACCTAGTAAAACAAAACCTACAAAGCATTGAACTTGCAGGCCTACCTGACAGCAGGAGGAGCAGGAGCACCCGGGTATCCATCCGCCAATTTGGTTTCACTGCAAAATGAAAACAAAAAAATAGGTCAAATACAATACTTACAAAATTGTCTAAGTGTGGAAGAAGTATTTCAGTGTACAGACTTACGCTTGATAAAAATTCCTTTCAAGATCAATTAAGACAAACTTGTGTTTAGGTGACGGAAAAAAGTAACTATTGATTAGATAATTATTAGTACCACACACACTAACAATAACAATCTGAATGAATAATAAATATACATTGAGGTGTACTTGCCAGGGTTCCCGTCTGCTTTAGGCGAGTCGTCACTTTAGCAAAATAGCTGATGAGTGAAACTGCAATAGTCTGACAGATAACCCAGCCCATCTACTGACAAGAGAAGCCACTTGGAGGACTGATTTACATCGATCTTAAAAACACAATGTAGGCAAAGGGGAGTAAACAAAGAAAGCAAGTTTAAGCTTTTTGACCACGCAGAATAGCTGAGTGCTGAACCAACCAATTACTATAGTATGGACTCAATAACACTGGCAGGGCCCAGGTTCCACTGACTCACAGGACACAGGTAGTAGGTTAAAACCAGTTTAATGGAAAGTTGGCAAGATGTTAAAGCCAGACCAGGTGGTAAATGCAGACACATCCATGCTCTCTCTCTCTCTCTCTCTCTCTCTCTCTCTCTCTCTATTTCTCTCTCTCTCTCTCTCTCTCTCTCTCGCCTCTTGATGAATCTCACACCCTACAGGTGTGCAGCTTTACTCAATCCCAGAGCTCAATCAGCCTGACTTGGGCCAGGTGAGATGGCTTAAACCACACACACACACACACCCTCTCACACACACACTCCACAATGGCGCTTTTAAATATTATTACTATACGATAGGAATAAACTGTCCATGACAATTAGTCCTACATTTTGTTACCTATGTTACCTATGTTTTGGGAAAATATAACTGTGATTATTTTTTTCAATATAACAATAACTAGGCTACTATTGCATAATTGGTCCAATTACTATTATTGAAAATTAAACAATTCAAAACGAGAATAGAAATGGAACACTATGTCTTGCTTCATAGTGTATTCACTAAATAAACTTATACCATGTTGTGGATGAATACCCTTTTCTTGATTGGCTGGCAGGTGTGCGTTAACACTGTATATTGCACACATAGTTCGGCTCAAGTTGAATAACTTCTAAATTCATCCACTACAGAACCTGTAACCCTAGGAAGCACTTGTGGTTGGTGCAAACATTTTTTGGGGGGGGGTGCGAAAAAAAAACAACCCAAAAAACCCACAGTAATGTTTCCTAAACCCTCATAGCGACTGGGAAGGAACACACACAATTTTTGAGGACTGGGACCTAGCAAAGTAAAGAATAATGTAATGATCTGTAACGAGTTACGGCGGTGGAGTCATAACCTAACCCCGTTGTGATTTATACCATGACTAACTGGGTTGGTTGTAAAAGGGACTAGTTAGTCCTTGTCATGACAACGGTAAGCTCTTGCTCCATAGCCTTTTGATTTTAAGTGCAAAACTTTCACCAAAATGTGTGAATGGACTGATTATATATTGTTGGCGAATGGACCATGGTATCCACCATGGTAACCACCATGGGTTCTTCGTCTTTTAATCGTGCATTATTACCATGTAACGCACACCTACTTGTTATCCCCTCATATGTAGTAGGATATAATCGCATTAGAAATGTATAAAAACTTGTTGTGGCACTTTTTTAGAAACACTGACACCTTGTAGACAACATTGACATACAATCACAATAATTTGCACTGTGGTTTTATGTAAACAGTTCATGGCCATAGCATCGACAATAAGAAGAATACAGCATATGGTTACTTTAACTGACTAGATCCTTCTAAAATAGTAGTTATACATTTACATGTGTTACAAATATATAGCTGTATAACAATATACGTATATAATATAAAACAACATTAACAATCAATTCCATACAGTCCATACATGCTGTACAAGTACATCACTTAGGAAATACAGAATGCGTTGACATTTGGGGGAACAACAAACAAACAAAATAAAACCTAGTTCATTGTATTTCTTCAATGAAAGAAAATTGTACATTCTCCCAACCCCCCCACCCCACCCCCCAGCCCATTTGTTTTTAAAGATGGTATTTCATTTTAAAATCCTAATAATAGCAATAATACTAATATTTATAATAATTTGAGGTTCTTATTTTTTTTAATGGAAGCTGTATGACCTTATTTGGAGCATGGTGACAACACAGAACATGAACACTGAACATGTGTTAAAGACCTCTCGACCTCTGACCTTAGGGCAGGCTATCCGTTTAGGGGTCACCTGATTCCTGCCCCTTCGTAGTATCTGCTCTCCTCCAACGCCTCCTCGATGACCGCCTGAAATCATCAAAAACAAACAAACAAACAAGTGTGTTAAATGTTAACAGGTCGAAAAGGCGACATCAACACATTCACACGTACGCCAGAAATAAAAACTCTGACCAGTAAACAGTGGGTTGGTTATTAAACTACTGCCTAGAGATACCGAAACAGGGGGATTTCGATTGTATACTTTAGAATCATCAGCTTAATGGAAAAATTTAAATGTGAATGTAATGCGGCGAATCCCAGACTGAAGTCATCCTTGGAGATAATTGCAGCTGAACTGATTTGGAAATCACATGCATCAAATGCTGTGGACGTAATTATTTTGCCTTTTTTTCCCTACTTTTTCCCTTTAAGCCAGACTTTTGAGGCAAATGTGTCGTGATAAGTGTCATGAGTCAAATGGGGAAGGCCAAATCAAATGGATTAAGCGCACGTTATACGCATGCAGATAATAAAGATAAACGAATAAGGTAAGACTACAAGGCCGAAAACCCCCATGAACAAACACATTTTAAACACATTTTAACCAAACTCTTGTGATTTTAAATCTTCTTTTTCCTGGGAGACCTGGCCAAGAGGGCAGCGTCACAACACTGATACATTTGGTTTTCATACAAACGCACAAAACAAATTAGATACAGAGGAAAATGTCCAATACGTCCACGTTCTGAGTCCTTTAAGACTAAGCAAAGGCATCGTATGAAATCAGTTCTGGCAGTTTTCAGTCATTCTGGAGGGTGGTCCAGGCAAAGGAGGTAGCATATTTAAAGCTTTATCTTAAACTTATTTTATCTATTGATATTATTATATTCATATATTATATATTCATATATATAAATAAATGAATACATAACACATATGTACTCACAATGTTGTAAGATTCTTTGCATACATATCAAACAGCAAAAATAATAACAAAAAAAACCCTGACCTGCATTTGTGCGTAAGAAAGCCCATCCCAGAGAGTCCCTGCGTCCGTCCCGTCTGAAAACACAGAAAGAACGTACAGTTATTAAAGTTATTAAATATTGGACACTTTACGTTCCAGATGCGTAGTGCGTTGTGTAGAACAGCATGTTTACATGTATTGTTTTTTAGCATACTCATATTGAGAACATAGATCTATATTTTCAGTTTGTACTTTTTAACTCTTATTTTATTTTCACATTGCTTTTCATTTCTACTACTGCCTTGTACTTTCCCTGTGTGGGATTAATTAAAAAAAATTACGAAAAGTACCATGTTATCTTATCTTATCTGAGAAGAACCAGAGAACCTGAGCACCAGCCAGACATTACATAACATAAACATTCCTTATGTTTATATTCGCGTATAATCACCTGAAACTAAGAGTTGTTGTGTTTTCATTAGCTGAGAGTGAGCCCTTTATTGTATTAGCATGCAAAGCAGCTCGCCAACGTGAGCAAAAAATCGCTAACAAAATGCAGAACAAGCTATGGCCAATAGTATTACAGATGAAATAGCTAAATTCAATTTCTAAATCTGTATCCAGATGTAATGATTCTGGCTACTCGATGCAGTCGTAGAAGATGGCATCATTGAAAGTAGCATCTGTGCCCTGAAGGATACTTTAGCTCTCCTACACGCTGGGAACGGGGAGTGGGGGGCGTGGTTTGAGGAGAGGGTCACCTATTCAGTGCTGGATGCCACTGAATCCTACACACTGCAGCTTTAATAATGCTGAAAAAAGTACCAAGACGGTGGCTTGTGGGATGAGCGTGGCGTCACGTGAAGCCCTCCTACCAAAGGGAACCGGGATCTGTGTCTGAAGAGACACAACAGTACCTTTGCTTCGAGGACCATAGGGCGGCGCCTTGACGGAGAGACTCTGCGGCCACCAGTCGGAGCTGGCTGAGCCCAACTCCATGGGCTCAGAGGAGCCCTGCAGGACCTGGGGGTTCAGAGGACAAGCAGCAGGGCTCACGTGTACGTCCAGCAGACACCCCCGGCGGTACAGGGCCCCTGTTATCAGCCTTAACAAACACAGTTTCAAAATCTACCCGGCAGTGACATCACAAGATAATAGATCAGCCCCGCAGTTGGTACAGTCCACTGGGTGGGCTGATAGGTTCGGTTGATCTATCATATATCATATCATAAATCATGTCTTCATATTTAGGTACATTGTCATACTTGGGTGCAGTTACAGTCATAGATAGCCGAGTTATAGTCATGATCAGGTCAAGGAATGGTATCATCATATTTAGGTCATCAGGGTTAGATTCGTGCCTGGAGACTTCAGCCAGGCGTTTAGTAGGTCTTTTTTTTTTTCTTATGTTGAGATATGTTAAGCGTTGACCTCTGACCTTGCTGAGCGTGACCTTCAGACTGAGGGCGCTGCTGTCCTGATGGAACAAGGACTTCTTGAATCTCTCCACCAGCCGCCTCCCGCTCCTCCTGCTGCTGTGAGGACCCGGAGGGAGCTGAGGAGCGAGGGGGACAGTCGCGAGTGCACGCACACACACACACACACGCACGCACACGCACACGCACACACACACACCCAAAACCAGCTAAGGCTGTTGTGATGTGAAGTGTATCCATTGTTGCAATAAACGTAACCTGGGCGATGTAGGTGTTACCTGGGTGATGCATGCTGGGTAATGTAGGAGTTACCTGGGTGATGTAGATGATTTTGTGCAGCAGGACGAGGAACCTCTGTATGGGGTCGTCCAGCTCCCTGAGCCTCCGCTGGGAGATGGAGATCCCTGCCGAGGCTGAGAGATAACATGCAGGCCAGGGAGTGACATGTCTTCAACAAGCCTACTTGCTAGCCATCTGCATTGTATTGGGTGCCATCTTTTCCTATGAGCTATCAAGAGAGTACAAACATTGATAAGTTACCTGAACGTGGTTTGTTCCTTGGAACTGCGCAGTCCTCCCTTATGGAGACAAAGTAAAGAGCAATATGAAACCCAAGGAATCAAACAAAAAGAAACAATTTTCTTAATTTTTTCTATTTTTGCTATCGTCGGCTCGTCTGTGCATGCTTTGCTTACCCATGCCGAGTGGTGTCAGGTGGGACAGTGGCTCGGCCAGACCCTTTATAGACATGCAAACAAACAAACAACCGAACAAAGAACTTCAACATTCTCACAGAGAGTGGAACTGCTCCTTGTCCAGGAGAATTAAAGTGATGTGCCTCTCCATCTCTCTCCAGCCAGCTGTCATCTCTAGACAGAAAGATTAAACTTCTTCTACACCAGGGGGCAGGGTAGGCTCTAGTGGTTAGGGTGTTTGACTACCAGCTGGAAGGTTCTGGGTTTAATGTCTGCAATCTACCAGAAGCATCCATGAGCAAGATACCCTGACTAACCTCTAACTGCTCCTTAATGACCTGTCTCTGTATTCACTGTTAACTACTGCTCCTTAACCCTGCCTTGACTGTCTAACCTGCTCCTTAATGACTGTCCTTGTATTCATCCTCCCTACATGCTCCTTAATGATGTTCTGTATTCACTGTCTAACCTGCTCATAATTACCTGTCTCTGAATTTCTCTACACCCCTACCTGCCCTTAAAACTGTCTCTGTATTCCCTGTAACCCCTACGTGTCCTTAATGACCTGTCTCTGATCCACTGTCTAACCTCTACCTGCTCCTTAATGACATGTCTCTGTATTCACTGTCTTCACTGTCTGCTCCAAACGTTTAGACAGTGAACACAGAGACAGTCATTAAGGAGCAGGTAGGGGTTAGACAGTGAATACAGAGACAGGTCATTAAGGAGCAGGGAGGGGTTAGACAGTGAATACAGAGACATGTCATTAAGGAGCAGGTAGGGGCTAGACTCTAACAGGGCTTAGACATATGACTAAATAAACTCACCTCCAGGTTTCATGCAGAAGCCATTGCTGGTTTTACTTTCGACATCAACACCATCCGAGGTATCCCGTGACAGACACACCATTCCTGAGAATGATCACAAAACAAAATCCATCTATAAACACGTTGACGTCATCAGCGTATTGTGGTCACCGATAATGCCACAGTGCATATGAATTGGGGTCATGTGACGGGTCAGGTCATGACCTTGGCCACTGTCCCGTTGGAGGAGGTCCAAGCTGCAGGCTGCAGAAGAAGGCGCCGGCGTTTGGGTCTTCGTTGAGAACTCCTGTGGTCCCTGTGGAGCCTAAAAGACGCACTTTGTTTAGTTTCCAGAACAAAACTTCCCCCGAGGACAATCTACTACTACTACTACTATAATAATAATAATGAGAACGTTTATAAGACCTTATCTCATTTCATCTTGTTTCATCGTAATCCAGGTGGGGTTAGATTATGTGCACATGCAGAAAAAGGTACTGGGTTTGATCCCTTATGTCCCTAACCTACTGTTGAGCAACCCTACCTGCTCCCTAATAACATGTACCAGAGCACACTTTGCATCTGTCGCTTCGGATAAAAGTGTCTAAATAGTAAAAAGTTCATTACTACCTGCTGGGGGTTCCGGATCGTACAGCCCATCTCCCCGTTGTGCCTCTCCAGGAAGTACTTCTGCGCCCGCTTCCTGTCTCGATCCGCCCTGCGCTGCAGTGCATGATGGGAGGCGTAGAAGCTGTCCATCAAACTCATCATGATGTCCGAGATGCTGGCGCTCACCTGCACCACGTCGGGCCGCTGGTCCGGGTCCGGACTCAGGCACCTGGGGCCACAGCACCGAGGAGAGAGGGGAGAGGGCAGGGCTGTGGATGTGGATCTATAGAGTGGCGTGGTGCAAGGACCCTTATATTACTGCCTGGTGTGATGTTGAATAGCCATCACAAGGCTACCCTAAATCTACCCTACAGTGGCATCACATGTGGGAGTATCAAAGGAGTTGACTGGTGAACTGTATCAACTGGTAGACTCCCACTTGTGATGTCACCAAATGATTTTGAAATGACGGCTTGTGATGGCTCATCAACATGACACCTGGTCGTAAAATGTACCACCAGCAATATATTGCCGTCTCTCTCTCTCTCTCTCTCTCAAATGTACATATTGTACCTCGCTTTGGATAAAAACGTCTGCCAAATGTAAATGTAAATGTAAATGTAAAAGAGGGTCAATTGAAGCAGATGGCAGGACGTATGTGGAGTATGTGGCATCAAAGCATATGTTGGTTTCTCACCACTTAATCATGCCGGATACTCTCTCTGAGAACAGTGTGTGGTCGACCGGCTCGTAGACCGCCTCCACGATCTGAATACACACATCACACAGCAGATCAAAATAGCATTATGTACTGTATATGTCTGTTGTCTGCTGTTTATGTGCATGTGTTTGTGTGTGTGTGTGTGTGTGTGTGTGTGTGTGTTTGTGTGTGTGTGTGTGCTACCTTGGTGGCCAGGGACAGCATGTTAGTGCTATAGAAGGGGGTCTTCAGGGTGGTCATCTGGTACAGGATGCACCCCAGGGCCCAGATGTCTGCCTTCTCCCCGTACGGCTCGCTCTTCACAATCTCTGGACTAAGACACACACACACACACACACACACACACACACACACACACACACACACACACACACACACACACACAAAATCCCCAGATGTCACCACTTGTCTACTCGACTGTAAAAGTCTCACAATTCATCACACACACAAAAGCCATGTTTCCACTGCAGGAACTTTCCCCAGGAACTCAGAACCTTTGGAGTAGATAGTTCCTGGGTCTAAAAGGTTCTGGGTATTTTCGGTGGAAAGGTGCTAAAGTGAGGACTCACCAGGAGTAAAGGATGGTGCCCACCACCGACGTTAGCTTGCTGCTCTCCTGTTTCTGTTTTGCTAGCCCAAAGTCGGCTTGAACCAGAGGGACAAAAAGGTTACACAGGTTACACAAAATGTCCTTTCCACGGGTGGGAAGCAGGAAGTGATGCGTGTCGCTCTAAGCAGGAAGTACAGGGTGTGGTCCTCCTCACTGATGGTGACCTTGTCCCGCTCCCCCAGCATGATGTTGTTGGGCGTGAGGTCGCGGTGGACGATATGCTTCTCCTTGTGCAGGTACCTCAACGCCAAGCATATCTGAAAGTTGGAGAAACCAGACAACCCTTCATTATCAATGTACTGCTAGTCAAAGAACCTTATATCGAACTCAGATCCATGTAATTAAGGATCGAACGGACCCATAATTATCATGTTATGAGCTACACCTGTGTTCTTCCTGCTGTGAAAAGGGTCTATGATGCCTTCAGGTTAGGCAGGGGATGTGGGGGGATCGAACCCAGTACTTCTCAGTTTGGGAGTCACCACTACACGTCTCCTTCATGCATTCACTATATATTTAAGACTTCACATCGTTGTGTTAAAAAATTATCACATCGCCAACTGTACAGTGAACCACACGGGAGGGGGGCATGTAGCCGAGCCGCTACCTGTACAAAGATGTTCCAGACTCTTTGCTCGGTGAGCTTCTGATGCTTCTCCTTCAGAGCGCTGAAGTGCTCCGCCAACGTCACGCCCTCTATTAGCTCCATCACGACATACAGCCGGTCCCCTGGAGGGAAGCACACGCCACCGTCACACGCCACCGTCACACGCCACCGTCACATGCCACCATCACACGCCCTCACACTAGGCTAGCATCGGCAGTGCATTGGCTTACACACAGTTAGCTGTTTGCTACGATAGAGGGCCCCTATTTGGCAACCAGGTAGTGAGGTTATCGTTTCAAAATCTGCCCGCTTGTGACATCACAAGTGGAAGTGTCCACATGCAGATTTATGATTGGTAGATCCGAATCTCTAGCCCCTCTTGATCTAGGTGGGCAACCTGTCCACTTGCATGGCTTGTAATGACCTCAAACTTGGTTGCGAAAATTGGGGCCCTGTAAATGGTTGCAGTTGGATGCAATAAATTACGATTTGTGTGTGGAAATTGCTTTCCTCACCTTCTACAAATGTCTTGTAATATTTTACGATGTTCGGGTGCACCATCTACATAACAAGAAAACAAAGAGTATGCATTTAGTAGATGTTAGAGACTGTTTTGTATATTAGCTTACACTTTCAAAGTAATTTACAGTGAACTGTAAATGTCATTAATTAATTAATTGGATAGTTGGGCTTTTAACCCAGATTGGGAGCCTGATCCAACCACGAGACTCAACCCAGGCAGTTATGTGATGTATAGCTCCACCTGCTCTCTGATGATGATGAGCTCAGAGACGATCTTCTCCACGTTGCTGTCCCTGGTGCGCTTGTCCTTACCGAAGGCTGGGTTGTGGAGGTTCACCTCCTTCAGAGCCAGCAGGTTCTGACCACACTGCTTACGCACCTGACCACACGCACACACACACACACACACACACACACACACACACACACACACATATATATATACGCACAAGCACATTTACATGTATGCCCACAAGTTTGATCTGTCAGTGAATTTTCAATTATTCTAAAATGTCGATTTTCTTGTTTCCATAACTCATAGTTTTGTTGTTATTTGCTTGGCCGCATCTAATGCCCTCCTAGCCATCCCTGGAAGGAATAATCCTCTCGACGTTTCCCCTCTTTGCTTTTCCACTGGCTGTAAATTGTTCACTGTTTTTCCTGGTCTACCTTGAAGACGCTGCCAAAGGCTCCGGTGCCCAGGTGGTCCAGTACCGCGTAACCACTGATCACTCTGATTGGTGGGAGGTTCTGATTGGTGGACTCAATACCCTCCCTCAGAGCCTGGAGCTCCTCCTCCTGCAACATATCACAGCCAATCAGAACACAGCTGAGCAGAATTTGAAATAGAAACTACCAGAATAGGAGGAGTCGTGAGTAGAATAGAAGCAAATAGAGCAGAATAATAGTATAATAGAATATCGCAGATGAGAATAAAACAGAATATAAGTGAAAATACTTCAACAGACTTGAATATAGTAGAATAGACCTAAATAAAGTAAAGTAGAGTAGAATACAACAGAGTAGAATAGCCTTAACTAGGCTAGAATAGAACCACATAATACAATGAAGTAGAACGTAATGCAATATCCGTTTTTCTCACAGTGTAGAGTGAGACCGTGTCTTGCAGAGCTTGGTAGGCCGTCAGGTCTCGGACGTAATGTCCGACATCAATAAATATCTCAAAGAGCTCTGTGGGAAAGAGTCTGCAATGGAAACCAAACAGGATTCCTCAGCGGAGATTCGCTCCAAAACAAACATTCACAGAGTCAAGTGTTTATACTGCTTTCATACTGTAAATAATAAAATTACTATTTTTTTCATATGGCATGCAGACGCCATTTTCTATCATTTAAGAGTGAATTGAGTGGTGTTGGAGGAGCCCAGAAAAGCTGCTTATGTGGCGTTGAGCAAAGGCCACTTGCTACATTGTTATGAGCTGTTTTAAGAGTACATTTGTACAGGGATGTGAGCTAGCTAATACGTTAGCGAAACATGAGCTGTTTTTCAGACGTTGGAGCTCCAACGCACACATGTAGGACGAAGATGACGCCTTTCCCACTTCTGACTTCCCAGCGGCAACATAAACGGATGCAGCGTTAGTGTTAGTGTTACAGCCGGACCACTGTGTGACATCATCACCTTCTGAAGAGGCTTCTGTTTCTCTCCACACTGAAGACGAACCGCAGCATCCGGAACGCATAGCACTGCACGAGAAGAACCAACACACACACATGGTCAGCACTGACAATATCACAGTCATATTGGCCTGTGTGTCTATGTATACACAACGCCTCGTCTCCTACCTGTAGAGAAGGCGCCTTCGCTGCTGGGCGTTGAGGCAGAATCAGCTTAGCAACCACATAGATGCCGTTCTCCTGAAAGCACACGTATTCACCTGGGGACTCATTTATAACCGTTGTGTACACACAAACCAGGGCCTGAAAGGGTTGTATGCCACATCCCGCCCAAATGGCAACGCAGATGGTGAGGTGGTGCACTGAAGCCAGGTTCTATAATGATGCCTGTCACACATTTAACTTCATAAACTAATAAACAAACGTCAATTGTTAAAATGTTAATTATTGAGCCATGTTATCATACACATTCAAACCTTTTTCTTGCATTTATTCTTCCTCTCCGTTGTTCCCATGACCCTAACGTACCTTTGACCAGCAGGCCCATTCATGTGGTGCTTTGCATTGACCATGCATGGTTGAACTTGGGTGTGCAGAGGGCGGGATATGAGGCTAATCCATGTACGCACTTTACCAGGTGGACTGATTTATAAAGGGGAAATTGCCTGCAGGTGTGTGTACTTAGTCTTAGTCTTAGTATGGTTTAATATGGTTAATGCTTAATACGGTTTTATAAATGAGACCCTGTACTTTGCTGTTACATCATTCAAAATGTATTATTTAGACGTTTAGCACATGCTTTTATCCAAACTGACAGTAAATCTCCTGGCATCCTACCTGGCTCTCTAATGGCCTACAACAGTCGTGGGGGAGGCGGGGCTTATCTTACCTGAACCAGGTGGTAGGCGTTGGAGTCGTCCAGAACAAGCTCAGTCAGCGCGGCACAGCATGCTGGGAAATAAAGGGATCAAAAATATACTTTATATCGACTGTAACTATGTCGCCCCATTAGTAGCCTCTAGTGGCGTGAGTTGTAGCTACATTGTAATATTATTTTTTTACTGTTTTTTACTGAGTTACTTTCGTTGGAGATTTTCCCAAATTGGAAGGAGGGGGCGGAAAAAGCGGACTTGAATAAAAACGATTTATGGAGGAAACCGTCCTGGATGGGCTCATTTATTCTTGAGAAACTGAGTCAAAGAGCTTTAGTAGAAAAGTTCCATTGTGCATGTTTAACACGTATTCCGTTCAGAACGGAGCTCTGGATGCTGCATGGATGTTAGGAAGAGGAGCAGGCGTGTTACCAGACTGCAGGGCCAGGGTGTTGTCCTCCAGCTCCTGGGGGCTGAGCTCCTCGGAGCAGTGCTGCCCCTGGAGGCAGCCGGCCGCGTTGGTGCTAGACAGGGTCTCCACGGAGGAGCGGTCGGACACATACGTCCCCTCGCTGGAACACATCGTAACGGCTCTAAGAACTCTCTCTTTTAGCACACCTAAAGGGTGAGTTTAACACAATACATGCTTTATGTTCCAAAGATTGTATTCATTGTTTAAAGAGGCCCCAATTATACCACCAGGTGTGAGCATGAATAGCCATTACAAGCCGTTTCAACAACTACCAACGACCAACATGGACTGTAGCAAGTGTTAACTGATCTTGCCAGCGTACATCTAAGTGGACACTCCCACTTGTGATATAATAGAACCCCTTCAACAATGATATATATAAATCCAGATAAATATACATAGACATACACTATATGGCCAAAGGTCAGTGGACACCCCTACTAATTATTGAGTTCAGGTGTTTCAGCCACACCCATTGCTAACAGGTGCATAAAATCAAGCACATAGCCATGAAATCTCCACAGACAAATATTTACAATTCAGAATGGTTCGTAAAGAGCTCAGTGACTTTGAACGCGGCACTGTCATAGGATGCCATCTTTGCCACAAGTCAGTTCGTGACATTTCTGCCCTACGAGATGTGCTGTCATAGCTGCAAAGGAGGGTCCAACTCCATATTAATGCCCATGGTTTTAGAATGGGATGTCCAACCAGCTCATATAGGTGTGATGGTCAGGTGTCCACTGACTTTTTGCCATATAGTGTATATAGACAGCCATACTCGTGACAGAAAGACAATCAACCAGCCTGTCAGACAGAACAGACATTCATTCAGCCACCCAGACATCCATACAGCCAGCCAGCCAGCCAGCCAGACAGTAGAATAGACCTAAATAAAGTAAAGTAGAGTAGAATACGAATAGAACCACATAATACAATGAAGTAGAACGTAATGCAATATCCGTTTTTCTCACAGTGTAGAGTGAGACCATGTCTTGCAGAGCTTGGTAGGCCGTCAGGTCTCGGACGTAATGTCCGACATCAATAAATATCTCAAAGAGCTCTGTGGGAAAGAGTCTGCAATGGAAACCAAACAGGATTCCTCAGCGGAGATTCGCTCCAAAACAAACATTCACAGAGTCAAGTGTTTATACTGCTTTCATACTGTAAATAATAAAATTACTATTTTTTTCATATGGCATGCAGACGCCATTTTCTATCATTTAAGAGTGAATTGAGTGGTGTTGGAGGAGCCCAGAAAAGCTGCTTATGTGGCGTTGAGCAAAGGCCACTTGCTACATTGTTATGAGCTGTTTTAAGAGTACATTTGTACAGGGATGTGAGCTAGCTAATACGTTAGCGAAACATGAGCTGTTTTTCAGACGTTGGAGCTCCAACGCACACATGTAGGACGAAGATGACGCCTTTCCCACTTCTGACTTCCCAGCGGCAACATAAACGGATGCAGCGTTAGTGTTAGTGTTACAGCCGGACCACTGTGTGACATCATCACCTTCTGAAGAGGCTTCTGTTTCTCTCCACACTGAAGACGAACCGCAGCATCCGGAACGCATAGCACTGCACGAGAAGAACCAACACACACACATGATCAGCACTGACAATATCACAGTCATATTGGCCTGTGTGTCTATGTATACACAACGCCTCGTCTCCTACCTGTAGAGAAGGCGCCTTCGCTGCTGGGCGCTGAGGCAGAATCAGCTTAGCAACCACATAGATGCCGTTCTCCTGAAAGCACACGTATTCACCTGGGGACTCATTTATAACCGTTGTGTACACACAAACCAGGGCCTGAAAGGGTTGTATGCCACATCCTGCACTGACACCAGATTCTATAATGATGCCTGTCACACATTTAACTTCATAAACTAATAAACAAACGTCAATTGTTTAAATGTTAATTATTGAGCCATGTTATCATACACATTCAAACCTTTTTCTTGCATTTATTCTTCCTCTCCGTTGTTCCCATGACCCTAACGTACCTTTGACCAGCAGGCCCATTCATGTGGTGCTTTGCATTGACCATGCATGGTTGAACTTGGGTGTGCAGAGGGCGGGATATGAGGCTAATCCATGTACGCACTTTACCAGGTGGACTGATTTATAAAGGGGAAATTGCCTGCAGGTGTGTGTACTTAGTCTTAGTCTTAGTATGGTTTAATATGGTTAATGCTTAATACGGTTTTATAAATGAGACCCTGTACTTTGCTGTTACATCATTCAAAATGCACATGCTTTTATCCAAACTGACAGTAAATCTCCTGGCATCCTACCTGGCTCTCGTCGTGGGGAGGCGGGGCTTATCTTACCTGAACCAGGTGGTAGGCGTTGGAGTCGTCCAGAACAAGCTCAGTCAGCGCGGCACAGCATGCTGGGAAATAAAGGGATCAAAAATATACTTTATATCGACTGTAACTATGTCGCCCCATAGTAGCCTCTAGTGGCGTGAGTTGTTAGCTACATTGTAATATAATTTTTTTTACTGAGTTACTTTCGTTGGAGATTTTCCCAAATTGGAAGTAGGGGGCCAGAAAAAGCGGACTGAATAAAAATGATTTATGGAGGAAACCGTCCTGGATGGGCTCATTTATTCTTGAGAAACTGAGTCAAAGAGCTTTAGTAGAAAAGTTCCATTGTGCATGTTTAACACGTATTCCGTTCAGAACGGAGCTCTGGATGCTGCATGGATGTTAGGAAGAGGAGCAGGCGTGTTACCAGACTGCAGGGCCAGGGTGTTGTCCTCCAGCTCCTGGGGGCTGAGCTCCTCGGAGCAGTGCTGCCCCTGGAGGCAGCCGGCCGCGTTGGTGCTAGACAGGGTCTCCACGGAGGAGCGGTCGGACACATACGTCCCCTCGCTGGAACACATCGTAACGGCTCTAAGAACTCTCTCTTTTAGCACACCTAAAGGGTGAGTTTAACACAATACATGCTTTATGTTCCAAAGATTGTATTCATTGTTTAAAGAGGCCCAATTATACCACCAGGTGTGAGCATGAATAGCCATTACAAGCCGTTTCAACAACTACCAACGACCAACATGGACCGTAGCAAGTGTTAACTGATCTTGCCAGCGTACATCTAAGTGGACACTCCCACTTCTGATATAATAGGACCCCTTCAACAATGATATATATAAATCTAGATAAATATACATAGACATACACTATATGGCCAAAGGTCAGTGGACACCCCTACTAATTATTGAGTTCAGGTGTTTCAGCCACACCCTTTGCTAACACGTGCATAAAATCAAGCACATAGCCATGAAATCTCCACAGAAAAATATTTACAATTCAGAATGGTTCGTAAAGAGCTCAGTGACTTTGAACGCGGCACTGTCATAGGATGCCATCTTTGCCACAAGTCAGTTCGTGAAATGTCTGCCCTACTAGATGTTCCCCGGTCAACCGTAAGTGCTATTATTGTGAAGTGGAAGCGCCTAGGAGCAACAACAGCTCGGCCACGAAGTGGTAGACCAAGCAAACTCACAGAGCGGGGCCAACGAGTGCTGAAGTGCGTAGCGCATAAAAATTGCCTATCATCTGCTGTATCACTCACTACAGAGTAACAAACTGACTCTGGAAGCACCATCAGCACAAGAACTGTGCGTCAGGAGCTTCATGGAATGGGTTTCCATGGCCGATCAGCTGCACACAAGCCTCTCATCACCAAGCGCAATGCCAAGCGTCGGTTAGAGTGGTGTAAAGCACGGCGCAACTGGACTCTGGAGCAGTGGAAATGTGTTCTTTGGAGTGATGAATCACGCTTCACTATCTGGCAGTCTGATGGACGAATCTGGGTTTGGCGGATGCCAGGAGAACGTTACCTTCCGGAATGCACAGTGCTGACTGTAAAGTTTGGTGGAGGAGGGATAATGGTTTGGGGCTGTTTCTCAGGGTTTGGGCTTGGCCCCTTAGTTCCAGTGAAGGGTATGCTTAATGCTACAGGATATGAAGACATCTTAGCCAATTGGGTGCTTCCAACTTTGTGGCAACAGTTTGGGGAAGGCCCTTTGCTGTTCCAGCATGACTGTGCCCCTGTGCACAAAGCAAGGTCCATAAAGACATGGTTAGACGAGTTTGGTGTGGAGGAACTGACCCTGACCTCAACCCCATTGAACACCTTTGAGAGGAATTAGAACGCCGATTGTGAGCCAGGCCTTCTCGTTCAACATCAGTGCCTGACCTCACAAATGTTCTTTTGGCTGAATGGGCACAAATCTTGTGGAAAGCCTTCCCAGAAGAGTGGCAGCTGTCATAGCCGCAAAGGGGGGTCCAACTCCATATTAATGCCCATGGTTTTAGAATGGGATGTCCAACAAGCTCATATAGGTGTGATGGTCAGGTGTCCACTGACTTTTGGCCATATAGTGTATATAGACAGCCATACTCGTGACTGGGTTGCATACAGAAAGACAATCAACCAGCCTGTCAGACAGAACAGACATTCATTCAGCCACCCAGACATCCATACAGCCAGCCAGCCAGCCAGCCAGACAGTCGGCGCTGCACCAGCCTGTTGAGGAGTCGCAGGAGCTGCTGCACGCCCCCCCAGCTGCGGACCTCGGCGCGGGTGTCCTGGTCCTGGCAGAGCTGCACCAGGATCCAGGCCGAGCTCCACAGCAGCCGGAGGTGCTGGCTATGCAGCAGACCCAGCAGCACCGGCAGGCCCTCCAGGTCCCGCACCTGCTGCCGGACCCCCACCACCGGGACCAGCAGGCGGAGCAGCTCAGCCGCCATCCTGAGGGGGGAATGGATGGAGCGCCAGAGAGACGCTTTAGATAGAATCGGGTGGTGTGGAGTGTGTGTGTGTGAGTGTGAGTGGCTGGTTTGTACTGGTGTGTGCACTCATTCGCCAGTGCACCTCAGGATCTGCAGCCTCACCCAACCCAACTCTATGTTTCTACATTATATCTTGCCAAATGATGAAACCGCCCCACCTCTTGGATAAGGAGTCGTACTCCTGCAGTATCACCAGTAGGTCTTCCACTAGGGGGAGCTCCCCGATCCTCTCCCTGCTCTCTGGGCTGCAAGGAGGAGGGGGGGGGGGGGGTAAGGCCTCAAAGCTTGCATCCATGGTTCAAGATTCCTCACCACAAAATCTTGATGTCTGGTGATCATTAGAATTTGAACACGAGGTGTTGTGCTAGTCTTCCATCTGCCCCATGTTGTCATCACAATCAGCAGCAATGAACCAGAAAATGCAGTTTAGGAAAACTTTACAGCAGCTAATTCCTTACGGTGTTCCTTCCAACAGCTATCTCAGAAGTATAAATCAGCCTTTAGTCATTGGCGGCCTCATGCGCCATAGGGGGGGTGAAGAGGATGAGTGAGTGAGTTTAGTCATTTGAAGGGAACAGCCTCCATGCTAATGCTAAGTGTTAGCCACCCCTCACATCTTTCATGGCGGGTACTACTGACCTCTCCGCCAGGCTGGTGAGGGCGATCAGCGACCCCAGCAACACACTGCTGTCTCTGGACGACAGCAGCTTCACCAGAGTCTGCACCCACACACACACACGCACACATGCACACACACACCACAGTCATCATCATCATCATAATCGTCTAAAACACACACTCCTTGGTGATGTCTGTGAATGTGAAACGATGGGTTCATTAAACGTAGTGGTGTAGGTGCCTGTCAAGATTGTTCTGAATCATTGCTACTGATGCTGAGGTAAGATGCTGAAAATGAATCGTTATCATGTATTATTGAATAATAACCTGTGCTGTGTGACTTTTGAACTGAAGCATTCATCTGTGTTCATATAAATAGAACATTTTATAAATAAAAGGATGCATTTCCTCTCTGAATCAATTTGGTGACAAATGGCTGAAAGGCAATATGACCTCATATAAAGTGCAAAGAGACAGAAAAAAAGACATTAGGAGCTATTTGATAACATGAAGGAGAGATATTACTATCATTAATAAACACACTCTTTTCTTTTCATAGACAAAATCAAAATATAAAACAGGACAGGTTGCCTTGTGATACAAATATTAAAGATTCAATAAGTTTATTTGTCGCATACACATACAGGATATGCAGTGAAATGAATATTACAGCACATACGAATATTACAGCACATAATACAATACATATCTATTATGTTGTACTGACCATAAGCACAATCACTTGCATGCACACACACACACGCGAACACATGCACTCACACACACACACACACACACATGCACACACTTGTGACTGTGACTAACCATGTGGGCCCCGCTCCTGATGACCCAGTCCCTCTGACCTTCCAGGGCCGACAGCTTCTGAAACATGTCTGGTGGGGGTCATAAACATGTGGGTAATAAGACAACACACACAACACAGAACACACACACACACACACACCAGGCGTTACTCACAGGCCAGCGTCACCAGGATCTGCGCGGTCAATGGCTGCCCGCCCAATCGTACGTATTGGTCCGTAACAGACTCCAGGTGCTGGAGCGAGAGAGAGAGGGAGGGAGAGAGATAGAGAGAATGAGAGAGAGAGAGAGAGAGAGGGGGAGAGAGAGAGAGAGAGAGAAAGAGAGTTATATTAGTAATATTTACTCTAGATATTATAACTCTGCATACTTATCTCCATACTTGCCTTATTATTTTTACTTAATACTTAATAGTTACCTTTTAAATTGACAACCCTGATTACAATTGCTACAACTGTAACAATTACAATCACAATTAGACTTTGCAGTAATTATTTATACGGTAATAGTTTATAATACAATTGTGGTTTTTCTCATTTTTCATACAAATGTTATAACCTACTCTACTTTCAATGTGTAAATGCATGTTTCGCATGCCAATCAAGTGCTTTTAACGTGTGAACACGATTGAAGTGAGAGTAGAGGAGGGAGGGAGGGTGATAAGCTAGATAGTCAGAGGAATGTAGACAACATGCAATGTGTTTTTGTTTGTGTGTGTGTGTGTGTGTGTGTGTGTGTGTGTGTGTGTGTGTGTGTGTGTGTGTGTGTGTGTGTGTGTGTGTGTGTGCGCGCGTGCGTGCATAAAGTGCACACATGGCGTGTCTGTTAAACTGTTAGAGTGTAGAGTATATTTACCCAGGCCAGCAATCCAACACCTTGGAGCTGATGGAGAACAATCTGAAAGGGGGAGGGTGGGGTGGGGTGGGGGGGGGGGGTGGGTTAAGGGTTAAGGGGAGGAGAGGTTAGTGGGGTCAGTCCTCATAAACCAAACATCTGATTAGGGAACCATGTAAAAGTTTGCGAGGAACCACCTGATAGTGGGGGTCTCTGATGAGGAGACGCAAGCAGACGAGAACTCTGAGCACGGTGTCTGGGGCGGCGCTGTCCATCCATTCCCTATGGGGGGGATGAGGGTGAAAATGCGTCTTCTTCTCCACACATTGCGGCGAGGCGGGGAGTTGATCTATAGTATACTGAGGATATCAGCTATTAAACCCACCTGCACAATCTGTTCTTCACCAGAGAGGTGAGAATACCTGAAAACAGTTTGTGTTGTGGGTGGCCTTGGAAACATCTCTGGCTGCCGTAGGCTATGCTGTAAAATAAAAAAAAACCACAGGGTAATTACTTGTTTTAATTACTGTATAAATCCTGCAACACACACACACACACACACACACCTGCCACACACCACCTGGCTATGCCTGAACTCATACACATACCATAGGCCTACCTAAAGTTCTCCAGCAAGGCGGATTCTGTCGCTGTGTTGCTCGCATTCCTCCACGCAGCATCGTTGGCGAGACGCGCGCCTTCGGGTTTGGATTTCCCGCGACTCAGTGCTGCCCCCTGGGGCTCAAGTACAATATACACACACACGCACAATGAAGGTAAATGACCCCCGGTGATGTCAAATACTGTTTTTGTATATTTGTGTTATATTACAGGCCTACCTTTTGTCCGGACAAAGGTTTTTCAAGCAAGGAGAGAAGTCTCTTGAGGTCATGAGTTGACCTGAAACACATCATTTTATTTATCTCTGCACTAGCTATTCTATTCTATTCTACTGTAACTATTGCATTCCTTTACGGTGTTATTGTGGATTGCCTCTGTGACTTGAATTGGAGGAAAACCACCAGCCTACTTACTTGTTATCGGTTCCTTTAGATTTCAGGGAAGGGTGTCCTTGTGTGGCTTTTTTCCCCGCATTGGGCATGTGGTTGCTCTTCTTTTTATTCGCCTCCATGGATGGCGTAGGATTCAACTGGAGACATTTGATATGGCATCTCGCCTCGTCACCCAGGTGAAGTTAGCTCATTTCTGTTGAATGGCTTCAACTTCAAAACACATCAACTCATAAACAATGACCTGTACCGTAGTTTAACAACGAATCAAATGAAATCCCATTCGAACGCATGCCTTCTGTCTTACACCTGGGGTTTTGGTGTTCATATGATATTGACCGTGTATAGTTGACGTGTGGGTGTGGACGTGTGATAAAACTCAATACTCACACCCAGTGTGTCTTCAGCCAATCGAATCGGGTCGTGCAGGCACGTCGGGGTTGCCATGGGTACGAACGGACGCTATTTGCATTCCGTCACGAGCGTTTGAGGCGGTTACACACAGTCTGTGTGGTTCAAACGGACTTAATCCACACTTTGTGTAAATTATATCCAAAATAAACAAAATATGAGATAAGATAAGATGGAACTTTATTGACCCCGAAGGAAATTCTTGTGCCAGGTTGCATAGCAATAGAATAAATAAAACAACAGAGAAATAAACAGTAGAATATTCACAATAAAAATGTACAGTAAGTCTAAGCCCTATGAGAAGTATAATAATACAGGCGAAGTATACAAATATAGGTAAGATAAGATATTCAGTCAGCAAAAACACTTCAATTCAATAATTGAAGTGTAATAAAAGGGTCATAATAATAAGGGTGAGAGGAAGTATTGCACATGATATAAAGAATATTAAGAACATTGCACATAATGATAAAATATGCTGACTAATCTATCAATCAATCAATCAATCGATCGATCTATCTATCTATATATCTATCTATCTGTCTCTCTATCTCTACATAGGCACGACATAAATAAATACCTTTACCTAAACTACTTTCATCATCACGATTACGACACATATTTCTGTTACGTATTTCACAGTCTACGGTTATTATTCATCGACATACTTTGCTGTGTCGCGATAACCAGTCAAAAACTGAAAGAAACGCGTATCCTATCGCGAGATCACAGCCGCTCGACCCTTTTTTTTTTTTTTTTTTTCCAATTCACGGCGGACGTGTGCGCCACTTTCTCAGCGTGCGCACTACGTTACGCGGCGGGTGACTACGCACACCCAGACTGCGGAGGCACATTTTCGTCGTAAGAAAGGGAATGTCGGTCTGTGAATGATCGCTTTTTGAGGCGGCAGGGGAACGTCAACGTTATGGGTGAGCGCGCCGTGTCATACATTCGCGAAAGTCGTGTTTGATGTTAATAACGTTGTATGTAATAATAATAATTCTTTCAATGGCCGCATCTGTCCGGGTGTCTGGGTTGGTTTTGTTTTAGCAGCATTTAGCTTGAGTAGCTGTGAGTAACCAACGCCCAGTCGGCTGTGTTGCTAGCTTTGCTACATGTAGCCTCAGGTTAGTTAGCTCGCCGCATACTTGAACGGGAGTGTCATTTCCTGTGCTAAAATAGCTTGCTGTAAAAGTCGATAGAGTTCTCGTTTGGGTTGATTTACAAGCGTATCTACGTCGATACTTTGCATCTGCGCTTATTTCGAGGTGGGGTTGGGGTTAATTTAGTATGTATGTATGTATGTGTGGTTGATGGGAGTATATAGAGTCGTGCAATGGATTAAATGGCTAACCTTAATGCTACTTTGCCTGCGATTGCGGACACTCGCTGAAGTAGGCGTGTGTGTGTGTGTGTGTGTGTACTGGGACGGATTAACATGACATTTTAGATGTTTTCTCTCGTATACCCTGGCACCAATTCCAAAGTAAGGAAGTCCATGTTGATGACTCAACTGCTCCAACATAAAGTCCATCGTGCTGTGTACTTTAGGATCGTGTGTGTGTTACAGCTGAACTTGAAGCAGCGTTATTGCGATGACAATTGGAAAACAATTTGGTCGTACTGCCTGAAAGGATGTGCTTTTTTTTGTGTGTTAATGTTCAATCTGATAGAGGTTGGATGAGGTACCTGAGCTTTGAGATTTTTTTTTTTTTGTGGTCATCGATTGACTGACTGTGTGTAGCCCACTGGCCTCCTGGCCCTTTGTATTCTCAACATACACACGGCCGTGTCTGCCCATCGAAAACAATGAAAGCTGCTCGTCAGTGATAAGGGCTTTTCAGACCCACACAAGCAAACCGTGTGCTACCCTGCTTCCACCTGCAACACTTCACAGAGGAAGTGGTCACAATGAGATGGAGTTGTTCATTTGTGCACGAGTAAAGCCAGCACGGCTATATTTAGCTATGTGAACTACAACATGTGTAGTTCACATAGCTAAATATGTGATCAGATCAGATCTGTCCTGATCTGATTGGTGACGTATTATGTTAAGGCATAGCATCACTATGTGGACTTTGCCAAGTTGGCAACAGACAGTAAGTTTAACATAAGAGGTGCAAATCCTTCCTAAGCCTCAGGCTACAGAAAATCCAATGGTGAATAGTTCTTGCTGGGTGGCTCCACTGAAATAAGCAAATGAAGTGGAACATTGCACCGGGCCAACTATCTGCACCATTACGCCAGCAAAGGGCACACGTGATTTAGCTCCCAGCCCCCTCTGGCTGGAGAAGACGACGCTAAACGGCCGTAAACTTTGGAAAACAGCCGCAAACAACTCACTGTATAGTTGTTGTTGTCTCTGCCTCCTCTCTCTGATCCTGGGAATGCCGACCCCACTGTGCATCCACGTTGTAACCGCATCATCCTTTCGATCTTCATGCCAATCAGCTGTGAGTATTGCTGGATATGATCTTCTATTTGTTGGCTGTCATCATGGGCTATGTTGCATGGGGGGGGGGCGTGGAGCTTTTGGTGTTGTTGCTAAGGGAAAGATGGAGTGCTGTTAAAAATGTTAAAATGACTCTGGTTCTCTTATTTCTTTATTTATTTTTTATTCCATCCAGCAACAAAAGAATCTGGAGGGGTATGTGGGCTTTGCAAGCCTCCCCAACCAAGTGTACCGGAAGTCTGTCAAGAGGGGCTTTGAGTTCACCCTCATGGTCGTGGGTAAGAACACAAGGCTTCTTCAAAACATACCAATGTGCTGCTATTTTGCTGCCGTTCGTGTTAATGTACTGTTGCCTTGTTGTGGTGTTGTGGTTTCACACACACACACACACACCACACACACACACACACACACACACACACACACTCTTGCGGTATGAGAGAATGTCACGATTGGCCAGGCCTGCGTCACAGAACCCTTTCTTTGCCTTCATCATCTCTTGTCATGACACTCCCCCACCACCCCCCACCCCTAACCCCTCTCCCCACCAGAACAGAAACATTTGACTTGGCATCGCTCTGCGTATTGCATAGAAAAGCATTCCTGTGGAATGCTGGGATATGGCGGTGGAAACGTGGCCAAGATCCGCCCCTCCGCTAATCAGACCCTGTTTGGAGGGGAAAAGTTTTCTTGGGTCAAAACCATTTCCTGTGGTGGGACCCATAGAACCGGCTGCTAAGAATAGCACCCTCCCCCCCGCCCCCTCATTGCCCAGCCGGCGAGGGAACAGGCTTCAGGATTCCACTGACATTCTCCACACATTGAGTTATGTGTCTTAAAAAGGATAATTTCTACAGTGGGGGTGATGCAGCTGACCCGGCTCCCCTCTGCTGTCCATCATAACCATGGAGCCTGCCTCAGTGGCCCACAGGACCCGCTTAATAGCATAACAATGATAATAGTAGCTTTAAGCCTCATCTTAGAGATCTCGCATACGGCAATGTACTGGAATGTTGTGGGTTTAAAAATAGAACTTCTGGCCCACCTATCCCCTGATTGTTTGTCACAGTTTCACGGAATTACTCCCGCTGGGACGTGCACACACACACACACACACACACACACACACACACACACACACAGAGAAGTGCATGCACACACACACACACATACACACCTCAGTTCTCGTTGGCGCTGAGGAACTGCATGGCCACATGTCCCCGCTGCGATGCGTCACTGTGACTGTGAAGAAGATGAAGCGAGAGAGACCAACCCCAGCTCTTTATGCCACAGACACCATGCGCCACCACAGTCTGTCCCGTTTCACCCTGAGGAAGATCTCGCCTGCAATCACGCGACCGCATGCGTAACATGCAGCCACCACATTGTGTAATAAGCTGATGTTTAACTGTGCAGGGGAAGAGCTCTCCCCTGTGTGTTGTTCCCCCTTCGATAACTGCCCTAGTGTAAACAGTGGCTAGCAGAACCCCTGGCTACCACCAGCCAGGCGGCCGGCTACGACTAACCATATTGTTTTATTCATCAGAGATTGGGAGCAAGGAACCTTAACGGTTAAAAAGGCCTCCTAGACCCTACAGTGTTTTCCCACAGAATTAGATTGTATTTGTGGTGGCAGCTGACCAAAAACTAATGTTGAATGCGTCAGTTCTGGACAAATTTGTGCAGTGTAGGGATGCAAGAAATATTCCCCAAATCACTATACTGCTATACATTTCAGCAGTCTAACACTTGTCAAACACATGGGGAAGTCCGCCTCCCCAGGCCAGCTACTAAACGCTGGCCAACCAATTTATTTTATACAGCCTCAGCATGAATGCATGACTGGGCAACGGCTTTCACAACTCGAATAGGAAATCAACATGTGGCGGTCAATGTGGATATTGTGGTGGGCAGCCACAAATAAATCAATGTATGGGAAACGCGTGGAAGACCACAGCTCGCTAGCTACAAGACATTAGTTTCTGCATGATATGTTGAGTTTAGGCTCTATTGTCGTGTTAACTCTTGCTCACTCGTGTGGATAGCCCGGGCTCCTGGACGAGCTCCAACCTCCAGAGTGTGACATTTGATTGTTTTATCTGGTGCGGTTTTGAATTTGCATCGCCCACGTTGCATTCTGGGAGTGGGGGAGTTGAAGTTGCTTTGACTGTTTCACTTTCACTGAATTGAAATCTCACCGCATCTTTCTCTCCGTTTGTATTTGTATTCAACCTCCACAGGCGAGTCGGGTTTGGGGAAGTCCACGTTGATCAACTCCCTCTTCCTCACAGACCTGTATTCCTCAGAGTACCCCGGACCCTCCCACCGGGTCAAGAAGACCGTACAGGTACGCCCCCCATCCCCATACCCCTAAACAAGCCAGTCCTCAGCTCCTCTGTGAGGTATGTCATTCCTGTGCTGCGGATTCGCCTCGTCGGCCTCTGATCCAATCTGGTCATATTGGCACTCCTTGTACCCCCAAGGCTGAGTGTCAAAGATTGATTTACTACCACGGGAGTTGTAGGGGAATTTTACACATGGTGTGTGTGTGTGTGTGCAGTACAGTATACGTATACTGGCATACGAGGATGAAGAATGTAGAATGTATGTCAGGGTGAGTCGTGTCGTGTTCAAACACTCTTCTCTACGCTGAACTATTAACTTAACTCAATTATACAAACATGTAATTGCACGCCATACTCTTTTATGTTGGGGAGCAAGGGGGGGGCGGGAGAATCATCTGACATGCAGCGCTATAGGGAACATTAGATCCAAGGTTCAGGATTTCTTCATTGGCATCTGTAACAAGTACAATGGAATTCGCTCCTGCAGTATTCTTCTAAACACATTCTAAACCACTCTAAACAATTAGTAATAGTACCTAGTAAGTACAGTAAAAAGTTTTCTTCTGAACACTATTCTTATAAACATAAATACTAAAACAACTCTGAACAATTCATAATGTAGTACCTAGTAAGTACAGTAAAAGTAAATGTGGAGTAAATATGATGAGGAGAAATGATGTGTATGGATGGGTTATTTCTTTGAGTGACCTCGGTTTTCCACTTCCAAATTAAAATAATCAGTGTCTGAGCGGCACGTCGTAAATATCCGAGGTTCCCGAGCTTTGCGGCCTAATTAACCCAGGCGAGGGTGTGTTCCGAGTGATCACACTTTGATCCGTCTCAAACTCTCGCGTGCCACGGCATATCGCAGCCAGAGCGCCGTCTGCTCCTGCATGTGCCACACAAGGACACTGATTAGTTTGTGTGTGTGTGTGTGTGTGTGTGTGTGTGTGTGTGTGTGTGTGTGTGTGTGTGTGTGTGTGTGTGTGTGTGTGTGTGTGTGTGTGTGTGTGTGTGTGTGTGTGTGTGTGTGTGTGTGTGTGTGTGTGTGAGAGTCCATGTGTGTGAACCATCCCTGGAAGGAGGGATCCCCCACTCTGAGGTTCCTCCTCGAGATTTCTTCCTTGTTAATTAAGGGAGTCGTTTCTTGCCCTTAGGGGGGCTTGGGCTAGGGGGGTGTCATGAATCACGTTTGGCCCATAACAATCTGGCCTGTAAAGCCCTTTGAGACTGTCTTGTGATTAAGGGCTATACAAATAAAATTGAATTGAATTGAAATTGAATGTGTGACACTGATGGTGTTTTTTTCTCTGCTTTTATTTTTATTATGTCACTCAATTGATCCTTGTTGGTACCCCAAAACAATAATTGTTGATTTGTGTACTGTAAATGTGTGCATACAGTGTGACGTTAATGTGTCTCTTAAAAATCTAATTTGTGTGTTAAAAAAAACAATGGTTGTGATGGGTTATTTGTGTGTAGTACAATGCTGCTGTGGATGTGCACGAGGGAGATGTTGCTGTGGGAGCGTTCTGTGTTGTTGATCTTGTTTCTGTGGCCTCTCCCCCTCTCTGCTCCGCCAGGTGGAACAGTCCAAGGTTTTAGTAAAGGAGGGAGGCGTGCAGCTCCTGCTGACGATAGTCGACACCCCCGGCTTCGGAGACGCGGTGGACAACAGCAACTGGTAGGAGAGGGGCTTCCTCGTCCATTTGCTGCTCTTGCGTAGGACACAGCACAATCTTCACAATCTTCACACTATTCACACTTGACTGGGGCTTGAAACCTCCCCCCCCCCCCCCCCCCCCCTCTAAAAAACGCATGTCAGACTCACATCAGATACCTCATTGGGATTTACTGGATTTTACGGCAGCCATCTTGGGTCTCGTGTTGTTTCCTTAACCTGAGTTATTCTCACCCCTCCCACACACACCACAGCTGGCAGCCCGTCATCGACCACATAGACAGCAAGTTTGAGGACTACCTGAACTCCGAGTCCCGGGTCAACAGGCGGCAGATGCCAGACAGCCGGATCCACAGCTGCCTGTACTTCATTGCCCCCTCGGGCCACGGGTAAGAACCGGGGGGGAACCAGAGCTGGAGCCCTCGGGGGGCTGGAACCCCAACGCGTCCTGGTTCAGGGTTCTACAGAGACAAGCAGAGAAGGGGTCGCATGGCGGTACACTTTGGCAATGAGGACCGCGTGTTAAAACATTCCTCTCCAATCCCGCTAAAGCGGTTCGGAGAGGAAGCGAGAGAGAGGGAGGGAGGAAGAGAGAGAGGGAAGGAAAGGGAGAGAGAGCTATTCTCAGTGCAGTCGTGGGGCATTTGTGGGTGTTCCTTGGCGTGGGCTGTTTGGATGTATTGTGTGTTCTGTCTGGTGCCTCTCAATTAGCGGCATATGCAAATGCACCTATCCCCCCCACTCCCCCTGTCCAGGCTGCACACTGAGCACTAAATACGCCTTTCTTCTCCTCCCTCTCCTTCTCTTTGGTATCTCTCCTCTTCCCTCCATCTCTTCCTCCTCTAGCCTTGTGTCTAATCTGTTCATCCTCTGAAACACGGTGTCTTTGTACAAGCCGACCCGTCTCTAAGATGTGCAGTACTAGCCTTGACCACAGTGCACACACACGCACACACATGCAGTCACCCCTCCCTTCATTCCCACGGGGCAGCATATGCTCATACAAGGATGCACATTATTCACACACACACACACACACACACACACACACACACACACACACACACACACACACACACACACACACACACACACAGAGCTTTCCCACAGAGCAGCAGCTGACTGCTCTCAGGCTGAAGAAGGGCGACCCCCTGGCAGGGCCTGCGGCAGGGGGGGTGGGTGTCCTCCCGGGTCCCCAGCTGTACTCTGCTGTTTGTGTTTAGTCCTGAAGTCTCCACCGCAAACATCAACAAGCCCCTCCGCACAGTTGGGAATGCACGGAGCGGGGTCCATGACAGCTGCGTCACAAGCCGTGCCTGTGTCCTAAAGCAGCCTCCACCAGCAACACCACCCTCAGGGGAAGACTTGGGAGAGTGTGGAGCATTTCCCAAACTAAACGAAGCACAAGACACACTGGCTGATATTTCCCTTTTGCGTTCTGCCCGTTTTAAATCGCGAGTGAACTTTAAAACGTCCGCTTTTTTGCTAGCTCGTTACGACGCTTGCACGGTATCTGGTGCATTCACAAGAATGTGCGTGTCTGCGTTGTGTGTGTGTGTGTGTGTGTGTGTGTTTCTGCAGCATGCATGCATTCCTCGGGTACTGCTGCTGCTGCCGTTCGCATGCCGGCCAAGAACTCTTAAGCTGTTCAGTATGGACAGGAAGCTGCTTCGTTTAGACATTGACAACACTTGCCGATTAGCTGGGGGGAAAAAAAACACCTCTAAGGGGTGTTACAGCGATGCTACACTTGTCGTCATCGCAGTCCGTTGGTCATCGTGTGTGTGTGTGTGTGTGTGTGTGTGTGTGTGTGTGTGTGTGTGTGTGTGTGTGTGTGTGTGTGTGTGTGTGTGTGTGTGTGTGTGTGTGTGTGTGTGTGTGTGTGTGTGTGTGTGTGTGTGTGTGTGTGTGTGTGTGTGTGTGTGTGTGTGGCGCTAGTGGTGTGAAGGAGCCCTGTGTACGGTGTAATAAGTGGTTGGAACACACGTAATTATAATGACTGTCACGCAAGCATAAGCTAAGTTTGCCTTGAGGCAAACCAAGGAACACTTAGCGTTTGCTAGCTGACACTTGAAGCAACTCGACTTGGAGGATAAAAGATAGTATTTGGGGTTTTAGATTTTTATACCAGTTTATTTACGAAGACACTTGGGCAAAAAAAAAAAACACAACATTTTCAGAAACACCGACCAAGCTATCCTGTGTTGTCAGTTCAAACTCTGTGTGTGTGCTGATACAAGCCTGTGTGTACTACTGTCTGTACATTGTTGTCGCTAACGTACCACACGTCTCGTGTGCCCGGCCACAGACTGAAGCCCCTGGACATCGAGTTCATGAAGCGCTTGCATGAGAAGGTCAACGTCATCCCGCTGATCGCTAAAGCGGACACGCTCACACCTGAGGAGTGCCAACAGTTCAAGAAACAGGTGAATATATATACTAATACATACTCCATGAATGACTTGATGAGTGCACACGGTCACTCTCGCTCTTGGGTAAAATGTAGACATTGTAGTTGCACAGAAATGTATATGTATGTGTATTGGTTGTGATGCACTAGTGTTCCACTAACGACGACCATGGTAATCAAATTTAGCCCGACCAATCGCTGCTGTTGTATGCCGATAAGTGAATTTTCCACCTCTGCCCTTCACCTCCAGATCATGAGAGAAATCCAAGAGCACAAAATCAAAATCTACGAGTTCCCCGAGTCGGACGAGGAAGAGGAGAACAGACTTGTGAAGAAGATCAAGGTTGTTGTTGTTTTTTTTACCTCCCAAGCAACTATGCGAACATTTTATAAAAAAAAGTGTCTTCAATACATATACATGCATAGCATATACTTAACAGCTTCAAGGTTACTCCAGTGTTCTTTCTAGATGCCATGTTAATTTATACATTTACATTTAGGGCATTTGGCAGATGCTTTTATCCAAAGCGACTTACAAAGAGTACATTTGTTGAAGGAGAGCCCACTGGCCTGTTGGGAGCCATCTTGGTTCTAAACACAGCACCAAGATGGCGGCTTGCTTGGTGAAGAAGGCCCATTGTGAGCCATTTGACGGCGCTCCCATGCTAATGGTACGGTGGTTTGTGTTGCAGGACAAGCTGCCGTTGGCAGTGGTGGGCAGCAACACCATCATCGAGGTGAACGGGAAGCGGGCCAGAGGGAGACAGTACCCCTGGGGGGTAGCGGAAGGTGAGGAAGGGCCCCCCAACAATGATGTCACATTGTCCTCGACCAATGAGACGAGAGGACGGGATGGGCAACAGAGCTAGTGCTCCATATGACTGAAAAGCTTCTTCTTCTCTCCACAGTTGAGAACGGTGACCACTGTGACTTCACCATCCTCAGAGACATGCTCATCAGGTGCCCACCTTCAACACTGTCCTGGGACTGCTGTAGCTTATGGACACATTAGTTTTGCAGATCTTTACTCAACGCTCACCGACAGTGTTTTAATTTACATTTTTGATGGTACATCAAAAACAGGAGGAAAGGTTATATACAGTGTGGGCCCTATATTTGTAGTAAAGATGCGCATGTAGATTAGAGTTCTGAGTTTCGTTAAGATGTCGGATGTGAGGATTTTTGTAGGTATAGAAGTGTCTGTGGGTGTTTTGTAGTTTAGATGTGTGGGTGTTTATAGGTTAGGGGTGCATGTGTCCTTTAGATGTGTCTTTTATGTTTTTCTGCGTGTGTGTGTGTCGTAAAGACGTGTGTGTCTCTGCCCCCAGGACCCATATGCAGGACCTCAAGGATGTGACCAACAACGTGCACTATGAAAACTATCGCAGCAGGAAGCTGGCTGCTGTCACATACAACGGCGTCGACAACAACAGGGCCAAAGGTCAACTGTCCACCAAGTAAGTCCTAGACTAGAGTGGGCTCTCGATTGAGAGGTGCAGTCCCCAACATTCCCCCCTGCCTCGATCTAGAGGAGCACGCCCCCCCCCCCCAACCTCGCTCAAGAGGAGCACCCCCCCCCCCCCCCCCCCCCCCCCCCCCCCCCCCCGCCTCGATCTAGAGAAGTAGGGGCCTCCTACCTCAATGTAGAGGAGTAGGGGCCTCCTGCCTTGATCTAGAGGAGTAGTGCCCCCCCTGCCTCGATCTAGAGGAGTAGGGGCCTCCTACCTTGAGGTCTAGTAATGGGGTCCCCCTGCCTCATTTATTTCTTCTGCTGTCTCTGCTGTATTCAGTAGTTAAATCCTGTAACTTTAGCCTTCTGCCTAAAGAACAGCCATGTGGAGGCTAACCTAGCCACACGGCTAACATAAGCTCCCATACTTGGTATTTGTTGTGGTTTTGCTGTGTTGTTTTTAGGTCTGCATGGTCTGATTACTGCATGCTCTGTGTGTTCTGTGTGTGTGTATGTTTTTGTTTTTAGACATGACACAGTTGAAGGAATGTAAGTGGTCTTTTTTTTGGTCCCTTTTTTGTTACTGTACTTAAAGCACTTCCTGTAAGATCTCCTCCCCTCTCTCCTGTTTCTACCCTTCCCTGCTTCTCTGTATCCAGTTGGACCCTTCTCCCTCCCTCCTGCCCGCCCTCCACCTCTCTCTCTCCCCCTGGGTCTCCTTACAGACCCCACCCCCACCATCGCTCGCTGGGCGACTTTTTCAGAGACTGGCGTAAAACTACAGCACAGGGTGGATGCAAATCAGTTGGAAAGCTGCTGGTGCAAATTCTGGTGGATGCTGTCTCAATCTGGTTTGAATCTGGTGTCAAAGCTGGGAATGTAATGGCTTCCTTACAACAACAAAAAAGACGGGTACAATCTGTGGCGGGTTCCCTTCGGTTCATACGCAACATCGACGAGACCAACCACTAACCCCGCCCCCCTCCCACTCTCTGATTGGCTGCTCGGGTTCCTCTCCTCACAGCCTATTTGTCCTCATCTCTCCCATGACCCCTTATACCCCCCCCTGCCCTGAGACCAGTAGACCTGCCGTCTCTCTTCTCCCATCATGGGCTCTCGTACCTGGTGAAGAGGTTGCCTGGACAATGCTGCTGAATGAAGGATGCCGTCTCAATGTGTGCGTGTGTGTGGTTGGTTGAGCAGAAGCCCCCTGGCCCAGATGGAGGAGGAGAGGAGGGAGCACGTCTCCAAGATGAAGAAGATGGAGATGGAAATGGAGCAGGTGTTTGAGATGAAGGTGAAGGAGAAGGTGCAGAAGCTCAAGGACTCGGAGGCCGAGGTAACGCACGCACGCACGCACGCACGCACGCACGCACGCACGCACACACACACGCACACACACACACACACACAGTATCCAGCGATCCTATTCTAACTCCAACCCACTCTGCGTCTCTTTGTGTTAACATGATGTTACGTGAGGAATGCGTTCTGAGTTGAGGCTCAGCCATGTCTGATTCTGTCTCCACTAGTGAAAGACATTGTATATTTTCCAGACAAGAGCGATTAGCTGCTAAGGAAATTGAGCTGTTTGGGAGACTGCACCAATTAGATGAGACTGCAAGAGGGATCCAGAGATCAAACTGAACAGATAAGAGTTGGGCCAAAACACAACTATTCACTCGTCTGCTCTGTGGCTCCAATAAAACACAAGAAGAGCACCAGAGGCACCGCTGTGGTGCAGCCCCTCAAATAAAGATCATCCATCAGGACCCATCAACAGCACATAGAACCTTTTTAGGGTTTAATGTAAAGAAATATCAGTTAGAAGACTAAAGTATCCGAACGTTGTGAACGTTCTGTGGTAGCTCTGCTCCAAGCCTCGCAGCTCCATGGTTTCCTTTCCATTGCATCTCCCTGGAAGAACTGTTCTACCGAGTGCTGTCGTTTGTTTCCATTCCTCTCTGACCACGCCCCCTCCCCTCCCTCTGTTCTCCTGCCTCCTCCTCCCCCTCCTCCCCCTTCCTCCTGTCACTCCTCCCCCTCTCTGTTCCCCTTCTCCTCTCTCCTCCCGTCCCTACTACTCTCCTACTCTCTCCACTCTGCTCCTCCCCTCTCTCTCTGCTTCTCCTTCTGTCTCCTCTCCCCCTTCCCCTGCCTTCTTCCTTCTCTCTGTCTCTGTCCCTCTCTCTCTCTCCGTCCCTCCTCTCCTGCCTCCTCGCTCTCCTCCTCCTCCTCATCCATCTCCCTGCAGCTCCAGCGCCGTCATGAGCAGATGAAGAGGAACCTGGAGGCACAGCACAAGGAGCTGGAGGAGAAGAGGCGTCTGTTTGAGGACGAGCGTGCCAACTGGGAGACGCAGCAGCGGCTGGAGCAGCAGAAACTAGACGCCTCCAGGTACTCGCCCCATGTTTATGAATCCCTAGTGGAAGCCGCTAACATGTAGTTCCTCTAGGGCAGCAGTTCCCAAACTTTTTAGGCCACGCACCCCCTTCTACATCCCGACCGGGTTCACGCACCCCCAATCCCCCACACCTTCAAAAAAAAAAACGCAACAGAGCCTATTTATAGCCGCATTAAATGCATCATCTTTAATCATGAACACATGATCAGAACACACGTAACTAAATAATCAAGAGATCTCAACAATGCGCTCTCACATTCGAATGAAACTGAAACACTGCAACAAAGTTTCAATAAATGTCAGTTCCACAAGGCGTCACTTTTAAAGAGGATGGCGAGGACACAGCACAGGCTCAGAGGCTGATTGCATCACATTTAATTTACAATTAACCATACATAGCGGTTACGGAAATTAGAACACCATTAATCTGAATCAAATTACAATAAAGTTACACATCACGATCCACCACGTAAAGAACAAAGAGTGGCACATGCATAGGATCAGAAACAGATATGGATAAAAAAGGAGGAGTCCATTTGAGGATTTTCACGTGCAGCGCAGGTGGCTCAGCCTGCAGCAAGAGAGAGAGAGAGAGAGAGAGAGAGAGAGAGAGAGTACGTAAAAGACAATCTGGCGGCAGGAGCGGAGGTGGTGGGTAGATGAAAAAATCTGCCACCATTTGTTAATTTCGCTCTTGTGCTACAAAGCGATAAAAGTTTTTCTTGTTTGGTAACGAGGTGGTGAGTTCATGTCAATATTATATATTTGGAGCGGTCACTTCGTTAAAGCGTTATTAAGGCCGTTGCAAAATTCTCTCAAATCTACGGCTTCATCACTACGTCCATATTTTCTTTGCCGCACATAAACGGTGAGGAACTGTAACTGTTATGACAACTACACGAGAAGGTTACTGTATGTGTCCTGATGTCTTCATTGGAGCGGATGCAACCTAGCAACAGTTAATCGACTGGTTAAAGCCTTTACACTCCAAGAAAACCGTGACAACTCACTACAATAGATCTCTGATTTACCAATGGGTTGTCTTTTCCCCCTCTGTCTCCATCTCTCAATCTATCTCTCTCTCTCCCAGGACCCTGGAGAAAAACAAAAAGAAAGGCAAGATCTTTTAAAAAAGGACAGTTGGGCGGGGCCACCCCCAAGGTGTCGGGTCACCATCGTTTGCCAACATTTTCCAGTCAGGACACCCAGCGGTCTGCGGCACTGACCCCTCCCCCCCACCCCAACCCCTTCCTCACCCTCCCCAACTCTCCCTCCCTCTCCCTCCCTCTCTCTCCCTCCTGTCCTACCACCACCACCACCACCACCAGTGGGCCTGTGGTTCCCCTCCTGACCACCAGAGGGGGGTACAGTGAACGAAGAGCAGGGGTGACGGTGAGGGTGGTGCGCTGCGTGTCCTGTCCCCTCCCTCTCTCTCTCCCTCCCTCCTTCCTTCCCTCCCTCCCAGACCACCTCTGGTCTCAGCCAAGGAATGTGTATCTTTTACGGGGCAGAAAATAACAGCAAAACAACTAAACACCATCTTTAGAAAGGCCAAACCCATATTATTATTATTATAATTATTATTATTGTTGTTATAATTGTTATTGACAAAGGGTCCCTATGCCCCACCCTCTCCATCATTGCTATCAGTTGCCCCCACCCCCCTCTCTCCCAGGTTGCTGTTGGATGACTCGCCTCTAGATTTTTAAGGGGTTTACAAAGTTATCCCCCCCAACACACACACACATCTAACAATTGTACAATCAAACCGGTTGAATTTGATTGGTTCACAGCAGGTCACAAATGTGAAGACGTAGTCTGGCGCGGTAACTCCGCGCCCCCTGTGACGTATTGAAGTAAAGACGCAAAGGAACCAAAAAGCGAGACAAGGTGATTGCCAGGTTGGATGAGGAGTCCTGTCTTTTCTTGCCTCCACCCAACTGACCACAGGTCAACAGAATGGCTATTTCCCCCCTCCCCTCGAAATGTAACGTTTACTTCTGTGTTTAGCTACTTCCATTAGCCTCGGACCACCATGTATAACTTGATAAGTGTTATATATTTCAGTTTATTTTTTATTTTTTATATTTACCGAGCTACCTGAAGTAATCCATTATTTTGTACGTTTGGATCATTTCTCATTTGACTGAGATCGGCGACCCTTCAGGGTTATCTGTTTAGAGGACATCTGCTAAATGGTATGCCGGATGGGAAAAGATTATTTCATTAACTGTGGAAATAATTTTGGTGGGAAATGGAGAAGTCGACATCTAAGAATCTTGGGCTATGTACTCTTATCTCTGTATTTTTAATTTTATTTTTCATTTGTAATGTACAAAGTCACTTAATAAACCTGTGATAATATGGGATTGTTTGTTGCTTTATTGTGGACAATATGCTTGGCGCACACAGGCACCGTTTCAAACACACAGCGTCATTGCGATATCTTAAAACTTGCGTCAAGTACATTTTACAAACGCATGACTTGCGGTAAGGATGGATGGACACTAGGTGGCACCAGAGCGCAGTACAGCTGGGAAGTTCTCCCCGGGCCGTTATGCTTTCCTATAATGTTATTATAGCGCTCAGAGAACAAACTGTGCATATGACGAGATGAAACCCCACCGAAACACATTTAAACTGCAGCAATCGTAAATTTGGACAATATATCCTCTTCATGTTGGAGTTGCTCAGAGGGCCCCTGCAAGTATAAATTATCTTTTTAACACCAGAAATTGATAGATTTGATTTAGCATTTTGATCTTCAACAAATAGGCTTATCAAATAACCTACCTTCTTCACCAAAGCTCCGCCTTCCCATTAACCCCACGAAGTTTTCGTATTTCTGTCCTGGGTGACAGTGCCAAACAATACATATCAATGAAGAAAACATGAGAAAAAACGATCATAACTGTACTAGTAAGTGTATTGAGCAGCCTACCAGGAGCCCTGTTCCTGGGCAGGGGTTGTTGCCGCGGCGGGGCAGGTTTTCTGCTCACCAGGAATTCTTCAATAGACAAACAACCTGGCAATTTGCGCTGTTCTCAAAGAAACAAGGGAAACATTCTTTAGATCCACATGGCGAACAGAGGATTAATCTATAGACATAGCCTACTCTATCTGGTAAACTAGCGTACAAGTTTGCAAGGCTCACCCGTTGACCAATTGATCCATTGTCGTCCGGGTTGTCTTGAGAGACGACATTTGTCAAAACAAAAGCGAGAATGAGTGAAACTTGAAATATCCTCATCATCTTCACTGACGACGCAAGTACAATGAACTCAGAATCGTAATTAATATACTGTTCTCACTCAATGGCTGCGTTATTGCGTAGATTAAAAGGAGTGAGCCAGACCGCGTGCTTTGGGACGCCTTTACGCGCGGTGCGCCTTTACGCACGGCTCCAGGTGATATGGTCGGTAACATAGGGCTCATTATATATATATATATGAGATGGTGTGTAGTGAGTCACGTGGCCCTGGTGCTCGACCTTTCTGTTCCTCATTTTGCTTTCTCATTTATTTTCCCAGCGGACCACTTCAATGCAAGCCTATTCAACGTTTCCATATTGGTCACGACAATTATTGAATACAAATATCAAAGAACCTAACATTAACAATACTCTGCAACGCCAACGATGAACGTAGCCTACTTCATCATTCTTTTGTTGTGGTATAAATATATACATATAAATAGTTCAAATGACTCTCACCTCCCACCAGGGGCGTCGGACTAGGACAAGTGGCACTGAGTACCCAGGGGCCCAAAGTGGAGGGCGGGGGGGGGGGGGGGGGGGGCTGCTGAAAGCATGAAATTAAAAGTTGGTTTTTCTTTGGATTTCTTTTCTTGTTGGTAATTTGTGGCACAACTACAAAACATTTGGCTAAATTATTTGGTTTGATAGACTGAAATTTGTATCAAAAAGAATAAAACAAAATATACTGGAGGGCTCCTGTCATGTCTTTACAAAATAAACACTTGAACAAACATGAAGAAAATAATGTTCTCCGAAGCACGATACTCCAAGCAAACCTAATTTAACCACATAGTCGAAGTATCACAGTATTATATGCGTCCATATCTATAACGATGGTCTAAATTATGTTTAAATAACGTGACTTCTTTTCCCCCCGCTCGGCCGTGGTGGGGCCCTACAATATGGTTTCTTTTCACGGGGGCCTATAATCCCTGGCGCCGCCCCTGCTCTCTCGTCCCCGCTTGCCCATGACTTCCTTTTTTTGCGCGCCGTGGGCCACCGTAGGCGACACGCCCACGTATTGGACGTGAAGTTGATTGTTTTGGGGATGACAGGTGACCCGCGTTACAGCCTCCGAGTGGGGACCGATGGCTCTTAGTCATAATAATGGCGTAAAAAAATAAGACTTCCGGCGGCGTGTGTGTACGGAGAGGCCCACCGTGCCGCCCGGGCGTTGTCGGTTTTACTTTCGCTTTATTGGCGCCACTGAAAAACAAGCCATGCGTTACTTCTTCAGAGAGAGTGTGCGTTCGTGGGTTTGGGTTTGGGTTTGGCTCCTTGCGACGCTGACGACAGTTCGGGTGATGGCCGGGGATGACAACAACAACAACAACAACAACAACAACAACAACAACAACCACCACCAGCACTGGGGCGTGGAACCCGGGGACGCGGCGCCCGCCTTCAGAGTGCCCACGCTGGACGGAGAGTTCAGCTACTCCCCGGCGTCTCTGCGCGGCGCCCTGGTCATCCACGCCTTCACGCACAAGTCGGGCTTCCTGGAGTGCATGTGGACCAACGAGACCTCTCTGGCCGAGCTGGTGCGCGGCCCGCTCCCGGACACACGCACGTCCTGTTCCTGTCCACGGACGACTCGGCCGCGGACGACGCGCTCTGGATGAGGGGACAGGTGCACCGAGCGGCGCTGCGCCACGGGTGCCAAGAACCTTTTACACTTTTCCACTTTTCCACTGGCGATAAATGTCCTGTATGCACGAATAATGAATCCGTTCAGGGACTACATGCAAGGATGTTACATGCAAAGTCCCTTGAAGTTGCCAGTTCATGAGCAGGTTGTGGTTGAAGTTAAAACATGAGAGCTTCCCCGACTCTCTCTGTTGTGTAGAACAGCTTTTGGTCTGATTTCTCTTATACTCTTATACTCTTACGCAACTCGTATTGCCTAAGATTACATAGCCTAAGATTCTTAGATGTCGACTTCTCCATTTCCCACCAACATTATTTCCACAGTTAATGAGAGAATTTTTCCCATCCGGCATACCATTTAGCCTATGAAATATATATATTTCATAGCTTTTTTGTAAGGTTTAATAATGATTTGAACTAACATTAGTTTCTGATTGTTATTGCCTCAACCCACGGAGCTCAGAATGCACTGACTCTTACATTATAGTACCTTTTTAAGAAGCGCAAAAAGTCCCCACACGTCTGCGTGGTGCAGCCATGTTAAAATGATCTTGTAACTTTGACAGGAGGGAGGAGGTGATGTCCAGGCTGCACTTCTCGCCGCTCCCGGTGTTCGCGCTGGGCAACTGGATCCCCGGGGTGCTCAACTCCTGGGGCTGCACCCGGCCCAAGTGTGGCCTCGCCCAGGCTGTGTTCACCAGCGAGGGTGGGTGGGTGGGTGGGTGGGCGCCAGTAAACCCAGCAGCTCTATAGAGAACTGTGGTAACCAGTAACCCAGCAGCTCTATGGAGAACTGTGGTAACCGGAGCGGTACCGCTGCATATCTAGAACACACTTCCAGAACATCTGAGGTCTGCCTCCACAATTTATTGCTCAACTTTAAAATCTGGGCATAAAACCTTCTGGTTTTCCACAGTTTGATTAAAAAAAATGTATGTCTTTATTATTTTACTTTCTTATTCTTGTGTTGTCTTTTATTGAGGGTGCTTTACATCTTTAAAATGTGATTCCAGCCTCTGTAGCTCTCTGTATGACCATGGTGCTATATGCTATGGCTTGCCTTGATTAGTTCAAAATGTCAGATATCAGATTTCTGGTAATACATACACCATGTTTTTGAAGACACTAAATAATTGTTTCGTCTCATAGGCTGGAAGATGCCAGTGATCGTCAAGCGCCTGGACGCCAGATACGATTGGCTGGACCGATTTGGTCATGGGTCATTCCAGCTGGTGGACGCAGGGGACGGGTGTGAGCCTGCGGTGGGGGTGGCCGGGCGCGTGGCCTGGGTCTCTGATGCCGGAAACTGCACGTTCTTTACCAAGGTCTGGGCACCCACCTTCTTGTTAGAACACAGTGACACTCCCCACACCGTCTCTGATGAGGATGGTTTGGTTAGAATATTACATTCGTCTTAAAACAATAACACACAAGGCGATAATAATAATACAAGAAGATCAAGATCTCAATCTTGTATTATCGATCAATATGATATGAACAGTGGGCTGTGTGTGGTTATCAATTTTATTTAAATTGGGGATATCCAAGATACATTTGTGTAAAAAAACAACAAAGTAAAAACTGAAAATCAATTGGCTTTTCTGAATTGTTTGATATGGATTTGGTGTTTCAAATTTGAATTTGGGAATTCTTATTCTTATTCTTTGAGTAATATTGAATTATCAGTGCGTCTACCTGCCAATCTATTTGACATATTCCTTCATTTTAATGCCACAGTGTACCAGGTCACAGTGGCACATGTCTTACATAAACATCATGGTGTCCTCAGTGTGTGTGTCTAAAGGCTTACCTGTTTCCTGCGCCTGTGTGTGTGTGTGTGTGTGTGTGTGTGTGTGTGTGTGTGTGTGTGTGTGTGTGTGTGTGTGTGTGTGTGTGTGTGTGTGTTGTGTGTGTGTGTGTGTGTGTGTGTGTGTGTGTGTGTGTGTGTGTGTGTGTGTGTGTCCCACGAGGCCAGGTGCAGACCATGGCCAAGCTCAACGCCTCAGGTGTCCTTGTGTTCGCCCAGGACGGTAATCCCCTGCAGGACATGAACTGCCAGGGGGAGGAGTGCTCCACCAAGCTGAAGGGAATCTCAGCCACCATGGTCAACTGGGAGCCGTCCGTGGCCCAAGCACTAAGGTAGGTCAGAGTTGGACTGTGTATATATATATATATATGTGTGTGTGTGTGTGTGTGTGTGTTTGGTTTAAGCAGCCTCTCCTGACCAAGTCAGGCTGATTATAGTCTGGAGCTGCAGGGTGAGGCTGCACTGCACACCTGGGGTGCAATGGCTTATCAATGCCCACTGATTAAACCAGCCATCACCACGCACACTCAAGGAGAGTGTGTGTGTGTGTGTGTGTGTGTGTGTGTGTGTGTGTGTGTGTGTGTGTGTGTGTGTGTGTGTGTGTGTGTGGTGTGTGTGTGTGTGTGTGTGTGTGTGTGTGTGTGTGTGTGTGTGTGTGTGTGTGGTACGATGGTCTAGACCAGTAATACGTTTTCAGTGGGTCGCGGGCCTTTGCCTGGGCAAAAAAAAATGTTGTGCTTTTATTTTGAAGGGGATTTTTTTTAATGCAGCGGAGTGCCGTCTATTCACACTCAGGGCCGCCCCTCCCTAAACGCAGAACAAGCGGAATGGATGCGCATCTGCGCTACAGTGAGGCGCGTTGGGCACCGAGTCAGCGTCTCTCGAGATAGGGGTGGGAAGGTGAGCCTGACAAAGTTCCGTACATTTTTGGTCCTGTTCCGGGGGGCGGGGGTGAGCATGACAAGCTGACAGGTTCAAACTGCACCATCTTTTCATTAAATAAGTTTATGAAGCTGAACATTTTCCTCGATTTGGGTCGCGGCTTGACATTAAGGGGTGATGGTGGGTCCCGAAGCCAGACCAGTTGAGAACCACTGCTCTAGATCATCAGTTTTAGTGTGTCTATGCTAGAATGATGGTGTTTGACCAGTAATAACGACTCTTCTTCTCCTCTAGACTTGGACAGGCGGTGAACGTCTCCTTCCAGAACACGCCGTCCCCAAGCGTCTTTATCGCCATCGACCAGTGGGGGGTGCTGTCGGAGATGGGCGGATTTCTCTATCCTTCAGTTTAGCTTTGTCAACTGGCAGGCCCAATGGTAACATCTGTGAGTTTGCTCTAATTACACGTCCATGGTCATCGTAACAAGGTGGACGAAATACTGTTGTGTTGCTCCATGCTAGGTTTGAGTACTCTGAAGTACTCCGGACCAAGCTCCTGGCCCCCGCTCAGGTGGTCTCGGTGTTCGACAAGGTCGTGATGCACGGACACAAAGGAGCCGTCGCTACAGTGGAAATATCACCAGGTACGTTTATCACTTTCATTATTTTCTTAATTTCCGGAAAAGCAAGGGTCTGTCGCTTTGCGTCCGCAGAACCACCATCCAAACCCACACATGACTGTGTTCTGCCTGTATAAATTATATACAATATATTAAGTTAACTAAATATATCAAATTTAAAATAATATAATGAATATACAGTTTAAGCACACTACACCATGCGCTGTCATGGTGTAGTGTGGTGTACTTTTTGCTTTTTTTTAAGTTTGTTGCTTGTTAGTCACTCACACATTTTTGGTGGGTAAAATCGAAGGTTGGTCGGCCCTTTTTGCTGAAATTTTGTTGTGTTCAAATGTTGAACATTCGGATTTTTCCGTTCTCAAAACAAACGCCGTCTCTTTCCAGCCGTCCATGGTCCTGTTCTGTGACCTCCTCCTGTTTTTACATTGCCTAATATTCTTATCTAGAAAGTACCGTGCACGTTGTACTTGAATAACCATAAACGAATCATTTCCCACACCCTCAGACATGCTGCACTCTGACACGCTGGAGCTGGATGCCTCCCTGTCCTGCCCGGGCAGGCGGGACGACAGTTGTGCCCACTGGGACCACACGGTGCAGCTGTTCCTCTGCTGCAAGAGACTCCGCCCCTACTGCAACCTGGAGCTGGGCCGCTGGATCACCCCCTACCGCAGGTGACCACCCGCCTAAGAGACCTTTTGTGCCGTTGTGTGTCACAATGGTCCCCAGACTATTGTAGTGTACGTTGCAACATCGAGTCAATATATCTGTCTGTCCTGATTCTGTCCTGTCTGTCCTGCCTGTCTGTCTGTCCTGCCTGTCTGTCCGGTATCTGGACAGAGGGATCGGCCGGTGGCTTACGGACGTGTCCCCTCTGCTGCCCCTGCTGGCCGCCGGCAGCTGTACGTTCACCATGAAGACGGCGTGGTGGGCCATGCCCTGGGTGGTCTCGCTCAACCTGCGCTTCAGCACCAACCAGACGGGTACGACCACCGAGTGTGACAAATGGATATACCTGTTTAAATAGATCATTCACTGAACATTTGAATTGTGTTTTCCATTTACGTGACGTTGTCAACAACAATCACAGCCTGCCGTGAGGGAGAAGTACAGAACAAATTACCGAACATTTCACTTGTCTTCAGAAGCTTGCCTCTAAAAGTGTGCGTTTTAATCCACTGTATGTCTTGATGTTTGCGTGTGTTGGAGATGTTGACACGGGTTCATGGTGTATTTTTCAGTTACCGGGCAGAGTAGAGACCAATTCTTCCCCTTCGCCGTGATGCCCTTATATGGCGGTGGAACGTTTGACAAGAACTACAACAAGGGACGCCAGCCCATCAAAATCCCCATTCCACCCTCCACTAAGAAGGTAAAATGAAATGGTTAAGTGAAATGGATGTGAAATTTAAGACAAAAGTCCAGTGACCAACTTCTTGGGTGCAATCTCAACCTCTGCTGAGAAAACACACCGTCTATGCTGAACAACATATGACACGTGACACATGTACAATGATATGAATCTCATCTTGATTTTTACTTTTTACTGTACAATCTTACTAATTGTTCAGAGTTGTATTCAGAATTTAGAAAAATACTTTTACTGTACTTATTATGTTGTTTTGGAGTTATTTTAGAATGTATGTTTAGCAGAATACTGCAGGAGTGAATGGGGAGTAAGCATTCCATTGTACTTGTTACTTTTGGCAATAAAGAAACTAAACAAATCTAAATTCAGTCACCGCTGGCTTTTTATACTTCACTGAGTATGTGGTGGTGCTGTGCCTGAGTTGCAGGTGCTGCTGTACGCGGTCATCACGGGTCACGGCAGCGATGACCACGACTGCGCCGAGTTCTGCGTCACGTCGCACAACTTCGCCGTCAATGGCATCAACAACACGCTGGTGTTCCACACCGCAGGTCCGCCATGAGGAAAACACCATGAGAATTGTTTTCTTTATCTTTTGGTGTTGTGTTGTTGTATGGTATTGTTGGACAATAGGTATTTGTGTATTTGGATTGGTAATAAATTGAAACCAACAGAACCACATCAAGATATGATGATTTGAACCATATCTTTTACATGATATGGTAATATATGGTAGACATGGTCAATTCACGAATGGGGAATCATCTCTCAAATCAATCTGTAGTCATCAACCAGCTGTCCAATCACAGTGGCTATTTCTGTCTGTTCCCTCCGATGGTGTCGTCCAATCCGGTTCGGGCTCCAGGCTCCGGGCTGGGCTGTGCCGTGCGGGTCAAGGAGGGGGTGGTGCCTAACGAGCACGGTACCTGGCTGTACGGGCGGGGGGGCTGGTGTTGCGGGCTGCAGGTGGACCCCTGGACCATCGATGTCACCGGACAGGTGAGCTTGCATCCTTATGAGCGAGACCCTCGAGCTGAGAGAGAGAGAAACCCCCCGGTTTCCCCAAAACCGGGGGGTTAGACAGAGATGCAGCCCAACCCTCTTCAACATATACATCAATGAATTGCCAAAATATCTAGAACAATCTGAGGCACCTGGCATCTCCCTAGTAGACATACAACTCAAACACCTTGTTCGACTACACAAATTCTCCCAGACGTGGGCCCTGACAGTAAATCTAACCAAGACAAAAATAATGCTTTTCCAAAAAAAGACCCAGCCTCCAGCAACACAAATATAAATTATTTTTCGATACAACTTCCTTAGAGCATACAAAGAATTATACCTAACTTGGCCTAAACATTAACAACACAGGTAACTTCAACAAAGCTGTAAACGACCTGAGAGACAAGGCAAGAAGGGCTTTTTATGCCATAAAAAGAAACTTGGACATCCCAATAAAAATATGGCTCAAAATACTAGACTCAGTTATCGAACCCATTTCCCTTTACGGTTGCGAGATCTGGGGTCCACTTGCAAACCAAGATTTTACTAAATGGGACAAACATCAAATTGAAACGCTGCATGCAGAGTTCTGCAAATCCATTCTCCGCACCCAACGGAAAACACCCAACAATGCATGCAGAGCAGAATTAGGACGATACCCACTAATAATACAAATTCAAAAGAGGGCATTCAAATTTCATAACCACCTAAAAGACAGTGAGCCCGACACGCTCCATAACAAAGCCCTCATCCACAGAGAGACTCTAGAGCGATGCCCCCTCAGCCAGCTGGTTCTGGGACTCTATTCACAAAACCAAGCAGAGCCACCAGACAGAAACCCCATTAGAATAAATCAAATTATAAGAAAACTTAAAAGAAAACTACCTCACGCACTGGAAAGAATCAACCAAAAAACAGAGTAAATTACAATGCTATTTGGCCCTAAACAGACAATACACAACGGCAGAATACCTGAGCACTGTGACCGATCCCAAACTCAGGACATCCTTGACTAGATACAGACTCAGCGAGCACAGCCTCGCCGTGGAGAGAGGCCGCCACCGGCAGACCTGGCTACCAAGAGAAGACAGACTCTGTACCCACTGCACCCAACAGGAGGTGGAAACCGAGCTACACTTCCTAACAACCTGCCACCTATACCAAGACATTAGAGATACATACTTCCCACAGATCTCAAACACCCAAAAGAATTTTGAAAACTTAACAAACAACCAAAAACGTCCATATCTGCTGGGCGAGGTACAGGAATGAGCAACACAGCAGCAAGATTTGTGAGCTGTTGGGACAGGAAAAGGACATCCAACGGAATACAACTTCCATAAAGACTGTCAATCACCTGTCAAGCCCCCTTTATTATTATCATCATTATTTTTATTTGTACTATTATTATTATTATATATAATAATAATAATGTCATTTAATTTGTTATATTTATTTAGATATTTAGTTCTTTATAAGTATACTTTTTATTTACCACTCGCTTTGGCAATGTAAATACGTTTCCCATGCCAATAAAGCTCTTAAATTTAAAAAAAAAATGTACAATTGAGAGAGAGAGGATTACCTGACGTGTCTGAATTCACTGTGTCTCCTCTCTGTCCCCCCACCCCCACCCCCAGCTGGACCTGAGCAGCCAGCGGGCCAACGTGCTCCTGTACTACGGCTTGTTTGAGGGCCGAGACCCCAACCCCACCAAGGACCCGGGCTACATCATCCTCTCCTCCTTCCTGGTCTTCTACAAATAACAACGCAAGCGCTGAAAATGACAAAACATTGTCGATGAACTTTGTCGTGGGATTGAGGAGTGAATGTAAATTAAACGCAAAAATGTTTTCCTTCCCGTCCCTTATGGTTCGTTCCTTTATAGTTTTGTTTCGCTCGGACATGGTTGCGGGGCGGCAGTAGCTCAGGAGGTAAGAGCGGGTCTGGCAACAGGGAGGTTGCTGGTTCGATCCCCGGGCTCCGCCTAACTAAGTGTCGAGGTGTCCTTGAGCAAGACACCACCTAACCCTAACTGCTCCTGACGTGTTGGTTGTTACCTTGCATGGTTGACCCTGCCGTCGGTGTGTGAATGTGAGGAATAAAAGCGCTGTATAGATGCAATCCATTTACCATTTTACATGGTTGCATGTCATTATCGGAGAACCTGAAGCAGTCCAGAGAAGGGTAATGGCGCACAAACGGAGATATATTCTCTGTGAGCAACACATGCTAAGGACACTTGGAGCGGGGCGGAGGCGGGTGGGGGGGTGATGTTGGGGGTGGTGTTGGTAAGTGGAAGGGCACTCACATCAAGCAGGTACTCTTGACCTCCACACGTCTGCCTTCCATGGACGGCTAATCTGACCACTTACCCCCCAGAGGAGCATGTTGACAGCGAGCACAAAAGGATCCTTCCCGCCTGACGAGTGTCCTCCTCGCTGACATTTCCTCCCCGGAAGGCTTCCGGCTGCATCCGTTTCCCCAGGGGCGCCTTCACTCATCATCTTCTTCTTCTTCTTCTTGGATAATTACTTGTCATTAATTGTAATCATGTCACGTCCCATTGGAGGCGAAGAAAATACCTAATTCACCTCGGAGATGAGTCATGTTCTGGAATGTTCTTCGGTTTTACTTCCTTCTCAGGGCACTACTTGGACACATTCCAGGTAATCATCTCTTTCTCTCGTTCCCCTTGTTCTCTCTCTTCTCTCTCTGTCTCTCTCTCTCTCTGGTCTGACGTGGGAGACACATCCAAAACAAGCGTTCACACCCAGCGTTTCAGCAAACAGTTTGGAGATTCAGGGAAAGTTCTGAGTTCCAAGTTCTGGGAAAGGAATTTTCCCAGAACTTGGAATATTTCTTTCCAACATCTGCTGGGGCGCCACAGTACATTTATATTGTGTGTGTGTATCATCTTTAATTATTCATGTGTGAGGTACAAAGAAATACACAAGATGATACAAAACCACATTTTGAACACAACACGCATAAAAAATAATTCCTGTAAGTCAAAGGTTATTTGTGGAAGTATCCATTCATTGTATTGCTAAGTATGTAGTACTTGGCGTAGATATTTATATTTCTTCCTTCTATGGGTCTGTTTTCAAGCATTCCAGTACTGAAGAATCTTTTACAGTATATAGAAACGTCCTTAAGTATTACACTTTACTGTATATACTATTTATATAAACATTGTTAGCAGTGCGTCCTTGTATTGCCATTGGATTTAAGTAAGAAAACACAGTGCTAAATCCTGACAAGTGTAAGATGCTATTTGTGCAGAGTGAACTTTATAGTGTGTGTGTGTGAGTGTGTGTCTGTATATGTCTATGTGTGTGTGTGTGTGTGTGTGGCCACGCAGGCACGCATTACGCAACGACACAGGTGTTACGGCAAATCTGTTCTGTTTCGAAGCGATTGTTGTTTCCGTGGCAACCGCCGTACCAGAACTTGGCGCATGCGTTGGCTGCGGGGTCGTAGTACCACCTGACCAGGTAGTCCCGACATGTGCCCGGGTCCAGGGACTCCCCGCAAGACGCTGCGGAAACAACGCGGAGACGGATGAACGGATGAACAGATGGATGGGTGATGGATTGATGGATGATGGTTGGATCGGTAGATGGATGGATGGACAAATGTGTGGGTGGATGATGGATGGATGAATGGATGATGGAGGGATGGATGGACAAATGTGTGGATGGATGATGAATGGATGAAAGACAGATAAATGGATGAATGGGTGATGGACAGATGAATGGATGGAACCCCTTCAGTTACCTTTATCTAACAGTGCGGATCTGGGAGGCAGAGTGGGTCTGTCCTGGGTGGGGGGTTCTACCACGGGGCCCGTGGGAGGTCGAGTGGCCTGTGGGCCGGAGGAGTGGCCTCCCGTGTCCAAGGGGCCGGAAGGTCGGGGTGTGTGGGGAACCAAGGGGTCTGCGTGGGGCCGTGGTGCTGGAGGCCCGGGCTGGAAGAGAGAGATGTGCAGACGGGTCTTTAGTGCTTCCCTTTATATCAACCAGTCCAGCAGATGGCGGTAATGCATCTCAAACAGCATCTTCAAACTGTTTGTATAAGACTGAGGAGCTCCCTTATTTCTGAATCTGTCTAGTCCCTAGCCATTCTTGACAAAAGGAGCTTGTTGGCAAACAAAGTTATTCTTGAACTGAATAAAGATAAACAGTTGTGCTTTCAAATACACCATCAGCGTCGTGTTGTGATTGGCTTCGCTCTCTCCATGTGAAACCTTTTACGTGCCTCTTCCTGCATCGCTACGCTCGGCTGTGTTCTGGAAAAGTTACGAGGTTTTGAGGTGGGAAATCGTGGGATTTCGATCCCTGCTCGCTATTCACACATGGCCCCATGCAGGAAAAGTTCTGGAACATTTCTGGGATAGAAGGCATGTGTTAAAGGTGCTGTAGTAACACACCACCAGTGGAACAGGATAGTGTAGTGTTTTGAGTGTTCGACTCCCAGATGAAAGCTACTGGGTTTGATCCCCAATGTCTTGCAGCTTAACCTGTATGATAGCTACGCTTCGTCTAGCTTCTATTTACTATTTAGCAGAAGCTTTTGTCCAAAGTGTCTTACTGTCACTATTTCAGATACATGTCACTAAGGAGCAGGTAGGACTCAGGTACCTTTGCTCAAATCTACATTGGGGGATCGAACCCAGTACCATTTCGGCTGGGACTGGGAACACCCTGGCCACTACACTTCTGTGCTTGGTTGCATTAGCTGGATCTGATTGGAGGTTCTCAGGCGATGAGAGCTCCAAGTCTATGTCGGATGTCCCCTCACCACCATTTGAGTTCTCCGGGCGTCCCCCGTGAAGGTGGGGGTGTCGGTCCGGTAGGGAGGCTCCTGGACATTCCCGGCCACGTCCGCGGTCCCGGGGGAGGTTCTGCTGCTGGGGATGTGGCTGAACAGACGCGTGTCCGGGTTCTCACAGATCTTGCTCAGCAGCTTTTGCTCCAGAGCTGTAACTCAACAGCAACACAAAGGTGGAGAATGAGGTGCCTTGCTAGAGGGCACTAGGGTAGCGATAGTGCTGTAAAGTTTGAACAGTTTCAAACTGCTTTCCAAAAGGTGCAGTCCAACTCGTAGGCATTGTGAACATATTCATACTCATTCAAGTGCTATCGGTTGATGTTGGGTTCTACCATAGAAAAATCCAATTACAATCCAATACAGTCATTTATTCATATCGTGGAAGTATTATGAGACACAATCTTGTAATCTAATACCCATAACCCTGCTTTTATACTCCTTTATATAAGCCCACTCTAATACTCTAATACCATAACCCTACTCGAATACCCCATAATACCCATAATCCCACTCACTGGTAAGCATGTCAAAGTCCTTGATGAGGTAGACGTGTTCTTCGTCGGGGTCGGAGGCCATCAGGTGCAGCTCCTTCTTGAACTGCTCGTACAGCGCGTCGCTGCGGTTCACCACGCCCACCACGAACATCTCGATGTCGCTGCCGTGCGCCTCCTTCACCGCCCCCTCCAGGCTCACCGCGTCCCTGTCGTCCGCCTGGCCATCGGTGATGACGATCGCCACCTTCCTGACGCCACGCCGGGCGGCCAGGAAGACGCGGGTGGCGCGCTGGATGGCGCTGCCCGTGAAGGTGCCCTCGCCCATGTAGGTCATAGCGCGCACCGCCGACTTGACCTGGTCGGATGAGGCGTCGTGGCCCAGGCCCAGCACCACGGTGTTGAAGTGGCTGTAGAGCACCACGCCCACCCGCGTGGTGCCCGGCCCCACCGAGGCGCGGTCCACCAGGGCGTTCACAAAGTCCTTGACCACGTCAAAGTTCTCGGGGCCCACGCTCTCGGAGCTGTCGATCACAAACACCAGCTCCAGGGGGATCTCCCGGCACGTCACCCCGCAGCCTGGCGGAGAGAGAGGCCGCTGTTGTATTCTGATTGCCTATAAAAATCGGTGCCCTGTGATGTCGCCTGCCCTGGCAAGTGATTCATCAATCATCTTGCTCTCATTTGAGGGATCGCAATGACCCGTGCTTCCCCAGAGATGGTGCTGTTTCCATACTTTAATTTTAGTCAGTTGAGACAGTTTAGTTTACAATTGTCATTTTATGGGAAGCTACAGATGATTCAATTTGTGATATTTACTGTCCATTATTCCAATATCAATCAAGGAAAAAATATGGACTTACTGCAAATGGATTTCACTATTGTTATGACTTCAGCCCTCTGTAAAAGATAGAGATGGACTTTAGAGCAACGTTCGGAGGCGGGAACCCCAGTTGAGTCCAGTCACATCCATGGTGTTGCACTTACCGTAAGTCCTGGTTCACCCTTCTGTCCCGCTCTGCCCTGTCAGTACGGGAAGAATATATTTACATTAGATTCATATACTCGGCGGTAGTATAATGATTATAAGAGTAGAAACAGTAATAACAGTAATAGTATAATGATCATAACAGTAGAAATGGTAGAAAGAGTTGTTCCAGTACCCAGGGTCCCACGGGCCCTGGCTCTCCAGACTCTCCCTTGTCACCCGTTCTCCCGTATTCACCGTTGAACCCTCGCTCGCCCTGCGGGAGGAAAGCCAAAATACGATTTATTGTTCTATTCTGAACGCACGGCTAAAAATGATCATTTTAAGGACAATTGTAAAATGTGTGAAACAATTGTACATCGTTTCATCTACTACTGATGACCGTGTCCACATTACCTTCTCCCCCTGTAGACCAACACCTGAAGGGCCTCTGGGTCCTGGGGTTCCTCTGTATCCAATCTCCCCCTGGACACAGAGTTAACAAACAAACAAACAAACAAGCAAACAAACAAACACACAGAATTAAATAAGCCTGATCATTAAATATCTCATAGTGGGAAAAATTGTTTAGCGTTGTCATTGTGAAATATCCTCCATATCGTGAAGTGTTGTTGGTATGACGATGATGATGATGATGATGATTATAAGTGGTGATGTAATGATAATAATAATAATTAGGCACATCTAAATAGTATCATTTGCCACATCTAAACACCTGTAACCTGCAGTACCGAACAACTGAAGTCGGCGTAGGAGGTGGTGTGTTAGCCAATCATAGCAGGAGTTGAAAATGAAAAGCAAGTTTGGTTGAAGATCCAATGGTGAAACAGAACAGTACCTTGGGTCCTTGGACGCCTTCACCAGGTACTCCTTGGGGGCCCGGGGCTCCTGTTCGACCGAATGACCCCTAGTATGAAAGAAACACAAAGACATTTTGCTATTGACAAATCTTTACCTGTGATCCTATTTTTAGGTTGGATAATTTACCCTTCAACAGTGGATAGTCAAATGTACCATCAAATATCTGAAGCTTATAAGCCAGCAATCTCCCCTGTCCCCGTTTACATTTCAGGTGACCCCAAGTGGGGTCCCCACCCCAAGGTTGGCAAACGCTGCTGGTCAATGGGGTTGCTGTTACCTTTAGACCAGTTTGACCGATCCCTGGGGGGCCAGCAGGGCCTTTGGGTCCAAGGTAGCCTCTGTCTCCCTAAACAAAGCATTAACAAAACATATATTCACTTACAATAAATATGCTGGTATTCCTTCCAAATTTAAAAGTAAGTAAGTAATCAGTAATCAGTTCTACTGACTGATAAGTAAGAAATTTAACATTTGGTCACTGTCACAAAAAACTAATTCTACAAAAGGTAAGAAAATGTCATCTCACAATCAGACTGATGGCAGATAAGCTCAAATCTGGGTGAACAGAGTGTTTCACATTTTGTCCCTTTAAATTTGTTTCAACTAATCATGTTTCTGGGGGCGGGGATCTGAAGTTGTGTGTTAGATGGAATGGGTCTCTACTGGAAACAACCTGACCGACGGAACCTCAACAAACACGATATGGCTCACCATTAATCTCAGACTCAGAAGAGGACTGCACTAAAACAATAGCATCGTCTTCCCACAGCGAACACAAACTCTGCAGCACTGGCTTAAATGTTTCAATGGACTTAAGCGTCCCATTCATGTATAACAGGTAAAACTAATCGGACAGAGGGTCTCTATCATGTACCTGCTTACAATTTCATTCAGGAGACTCTTGTTCAATGATGTTTACAGGACTTAAGAGAACTTTGTACCGTTCGGCTGGGTGTCCAACAGCCTTGTTACAAGTCAAAAAGTAAATTCAAACACATTCGTTACCTTTTGTCCAGGTAAACCGGTTCCCTCGGGTCCGGCTCCTCCTGGCGGTCCAGGCAGCCCTGCGGGTCCCTGGGGTGGAGATGAGAGAAGTTACCTCATCACCACTGATGACCTCATTACTGGTGTAAATTGTAACAGCAGAAAGAGGGTAGAGTGTAGTAGGCTAGGTCTACTCACCGGCAGCCCAGGAAAGCCTTCTGCACTCAGACCAGAAGGTCCAGACGGTCCTGGCGGGCCTCTGTCTCCCTGGAGAATACATACTATTTATTATGCCACCTTGATACATGTTTAGTTTTATGGATTATCTTGATAATATAGATCATCATGTCGCCTTTAACATGTGAAGTGTTATAGATTATAGATGCACTTTTGTATGATGCGATGGAGGAAACATTTATTGTTTCCAGTGAGTTTTCTCAGTGGAAGGAATTAATTAAGGAATGAATTTGCGTATGATGTATGATGGCCTGCCTATTCAACGCCCCCACCCCTCTGTTTCAGTCCACTTCGTTTCCGGGAACCAAAATGGTAATGTGGTTCCACACCTGGTACCGGGAGGGATTCTAGACTCCAGCCAGTTTCAGCACTGGTCTCTGGATACTAAAACCCACAACTCAATGAAGCTAAGGACATAAAACTGACTGCGGGTCCAGTGCCAGAACTCCCTGGTGCTCCGATCTCTCCAGCTGGGCCACTTGGACCTGGATCCCCCTGGAAGGAGACCAGAATCAGCAAACGACACCCGTGTGTGTGGGTTGTCCTGGTGACAGCTGTGTGTTCGGCAGCAATCGGCAGTCTTACTTTGGCGCCGGGTATCCCTCGTCCAGGAGGTCCGAGAGCACCTGCTAGCCCGTGGGTGCCGGGTTCCCCCTAGCAGTGAAACACAGTCACACATACACAATTTTAATAAATTAGTCCACCAATTCTTGATCAAATCAAGAATCAATGAGCATCAATGAATCAATGTCAAATCAAGAGGTGAGGAAACGCATCATGAATTACATTGTAAAAGAAAAAAACCCTGAACAAACAAACAAATACTAGTTCCAAGAAGATCCCCTCGATATTCACATTGCAAAACTTGATCAATTTCGGAAAAATAGATAAGCTGGATCCGCGGGAGACCAAATATTTGTCTCAGTGTGTATTGTTGAGAATGTGCAGGTGTTTTGGCTGTACGGCACAGTCTTAGGAGGAATGTACAGACCAGGGAGCTTCGGCCAAAGGCGTTTACAAATCACTGAGCATCAGGGACGCCCGTCAATCGAGTTCATTCACTTCGGTGGACTGCTGGTGTACAAACCTTGGGCCCGATCGCCCCCACCGGTCCAACAGCCCCCGCCTGGCCTCGGTAGCCTCGCTCCCCTCTGTCTCCCTGTAGGTGAGGAGAGACACGCAACAGCACAGCTTCATCACGCCATCGGAGCAGCTCACAAGGAAATGCAGAAAAAAAACCTCTTAAGACGATTATACTTTTTAGAACCAAACTTGCACTCCATGCAGGAAGTGCAGATGACTAGCTAAAGTGCATGAGCTGTATTGGTGCTATACTAGGATGGTAAGCTAACAAATACATGTATGTACTTAACTATAAAAACCCTTTGAAAGAAGGTACTTTGGTAAATGGTAAAATTAAGGCTTGTGTAGTGGTAAGGGTGTTTCACCCCAAGCCGGAAGGTTCTGGGCTCAAACCCCATATCCACAGTCTACCAGTTATGCATCATTGAACAAGATGCCCTACCCCCGACCAGCTCAGCAAAAATCCTGCTTTGGGTAAAAGCATCTACTAAATGACCAAATTAACTTAATTAATTAAGGTATTAAAGTACATAACAGCAAATGTAAAGTACTTATTCAACATCAGAATTTCATATCAGTGTATGCAACGAAACACAGAAGTCAAGATTTCTCTGGTACCTTCCCTCCAGGGGCACCTTTACCAGGGGCCCCTTCTGGTCCCCTCAGTCCTGGAAAGCCGACGGCACCCTGTTGTCGATCAAACACACAAACCATGAAACACCAGGCAGGCAGCACCCCTTTGACAACCCGTCTTTAAACTCACAGAGAGAAGCAAGAACCAGATTTTGAAATTGTATTAGTATGGACTTGTGTGTCTTTATTAAGGACAGTGAAATAAGACAAACAAGTTCTTCAACATAAAGACCAAACCATGGGATTAATCACAAAACATGATACCTGGTGCCAGGTTGATACACCCCACCTGGTGTTGTGGATCTTCTAGATAATCCTAGTCAGTTACCTTTAGTCCTGAAGCACCATCCACCCCTGGGGAACCTGGGATACCTGATAGACCCTCGATTCCTGGGTCTCCCTGAGAGAAGATGAACAGGTCCGGTCAGACAGGTGCACACAACACCTGTCTAAATGAGCATTCGTGCACACTCACCGAGAATGATGTTACATTGATAACATCTTGATAACATCTTTCTATCTTTCTTTTGTATTTTTTGTCTTTCTTACTTGATGGATTTTCTCCTCCCTATCTCTCTGTCTTCCTCTGTTTTTCTTCCATACACCCACCAGACTAATGGTAACCTTAAAGACACAGCAGAGTGAGAGGTACCTTGGGCCCCGGCTGGCCTATGGCTCTCTCTCCTGGTACGCCTGGCTGCCCTGGATAACCTTGGTTCCCCTGTCAGGGTCACAGCATGAAAGTGAAGGTACTCATCAGTGTGTTCGTTTTTAAATACTTATAAACGCTTTGTTAAAAAAACATTTTTGTTAAGTAACTTGTACTAAATCTTGTGTTCAAATCACCTACTTTTTTACATTTACTTGGGTAGGTTTGTACCAGTCTGTTTACTTACACTGACTTTTACTTTTTCATTAGCCTTTCCACATCTAGAGGGGACTGATTCAAACAGTGCGGGTCTCTCTCACCTTGGGTCCAATTATCCCGATGCCCGGGGGTCCTCTTTGTCCGGACACACCTGTTGCACCTGCATCACCCTGACAGGAGGAAGAGGGGGGGGGGATATTTGCTTCATAGTCCATACATTTCTCAATTCTTCTCAATGTCCTATCTTGAATTAATAAAGGACATCTTATCTGAATTCTAACAGATGATCAAGTTGTGTCAGGCATCCAACAACACACACCGATGCAAGTGTAACTTGAAATTATCACAACTCGATCATGTAAATTGTGTGAGACTCAATCACTTATTTCGAATGGTTGATTTTTAACTGACTTGTTGAAAGTCACTCAAAAATACAAAAGGACAAAAAGTGCTTGCAGTGAGTGGCAATTTATTTGGTTGTTTGGAGGTGAACTAGGAATGACCCCCAGTTGACACCCATACATCCATCCGTCCATCTAGTTGTACCTTTTCTCCCAGAATTCCTTGTCCCGGAGCACCTATACGACCTGGGTTTCCAGGAGGTCCTAGGTTTCCCTGGGGACAGAAGTAACCGGTAGCGTTTGTGCTTTCGTTTGACTTTAAATGGAAGTTGTCGTGGGATTATGATGTACCTTCTCCCCTTTGTCCCCACTTCCTGGAGGCCCGCGGATTCCCTGGACACCGCTGTATCCCCTGTCCCCCTGAAATACAGCAGATTCAACATGGCACACAATCCTGTGGCACCGTACTTCTTCCATGAACTTCTCTCTGACTTGTGCAATTTGTAGATTCCAGTTGTTATTTTTAGCTCTCGAGTTTGTATCTCAAGGAACACAATTTGTTGAGCTGTACCATCTCTGTGGAGTTTAGGCGACTGTGGTGTGTGTGGTGGGTTGGTGGCTGGTTTTAAGCAGCCTCACCCGGCCCCGAGTTAGAGTCTGGGGCTGGTCGGTGACGCCGCATACCTGTGATGCATTGACTAAACGGTGCACACGGGTTAAACCATCCATCCCCACACACACACACACACACACTCAGTGACACTCTGGCAGGTCAGTATCATCCACCTGCTCTGTCCACAACATCTACAACTCTACGATGAACCGGTTTATTGCAGAGTTTGTAGTTATTTGTAGACAGAGCAGGTGGTACGAAGCCACTATCTCTGGAGTGTGTGTGGTCATGGCTGGTTTACACTGGTTAGACAATGCCTCACAGGTGTGCAGCCTCACCCTGCAGCCGCAGACTCTAACTCGGAGCCAGGTGAGGCCGCTTAAACCAGCCAACAACCACACACACACACACACACACACACACTCACTCCACAAAGACACTGTGTTGAATTCCTCTTTATCTAATGTTGAACTGCCACTAATAATACAATAGAACATCTGCAGGCTGTGCATCACTTGGAGTGTTTTGTAGCTGCACCAGTTTTGATTGTATACACGAATATAACAATACATTGATGTTCAGCTCAGCCTCGCGTGTAAAATCGCTTTGCATAAAAGCATCTGCTGAGTGACCAAATGGACTGGACTTGGACTGACCTTTGGTCCAGCAAGCCCCTCCCCCGGTGGTCCAATATTGCCCTGCAGTCCTGTTGGTCCGGCGAGACCCTGCACACACACACACACACACGCACACCCACACACACACACACATACACACACATGCACACACACACATACGCACAGACACACACGCACGCACGAACGCGTGCACGCATGGACAGACACACACAAACCCACACAAACACACACAAACAAACACACACGTGCACACACGTACACACACACACGCACACACACACACACACACACACGAACACCGTGTGTGTTTATTTTTACATTGAGTTTGATTATATTGATAATCAATATTGATTTTGGAGTTTCCATACTCACAGTGGGTCCTGGTTCTCCTATTCCTTTTGGACCGGCGGATCCAGGTCGTCCCAAAAGACCCTTCTCTCCCTGTGGTCACAGAATGACTCGAACATCACTCATATCTCTCACCATTCAATAGCATCTTAACACGCCATCACTAATCACCTTAACACTTTTATAACAATTGACTTGCTTTGTATATTTATGATTTCTCCTGTTTAAATCTCTATTCAGTCCTCCCTTGTGTTATAATCACGTTCAATGAGGCAGAGTGGATTATTATCAATAATCACAACAACAACAGCGACCACAATAATGATATTAATAATAACAGTAACCTTGGCTCCTGGGAATCCAATGCCAATGTCTCCTTGTATCCCAGTAGGCCCAATCGTTCCTCTGTCTCCCTGGGAGAGAGACACCCACGTGTTACACGTTTAATTCAAGACAGAGAAAGAGAGAGAGAGAGATAGAGAGAGACAGAGACAGAGCAATACAGAGAGTGAGAGAGAGAAAGAGAGAAGGAAAGACAATACACACAGACACAATCACACACACACGCACACACACACACACACACACACACACACACACACACACCTCCAGCCTAATTTGATTGCGCATATCAGTGTCGGGTAGTGTTTTATTTTTCACAGAGTTAATGTTGAAACAGCGTTAAGGAACATCCAGCCGCTGGTGTGGTGGAAATATCAATAAAATGCAGATGGGGGACCAACTGGCGACCAGCGATTCACAGAATTTATGACATTTAGGACACTTTTGTCCTGTTTTTTAATTCCAAGTATATGAACTGTAACCCGTCGTTCCTCATACCAGTGAGATAAAGAGGCCCTTGTGTCTGGCTCTTCGCTAGACCTTCTGACGACATTGCACACTTGTTTTAAAGGTCATCTCGCTCACTCCCGTCTCTCGCAACACCACCAGTTTGACAATAAAGATAATGTTAAATGATCATTTATATCCATCTCAGAATGGGTCTGTGACATGCAGGCCTGCATCCAGGGCCTGGAAAATACCAAGGTCAACAGAAACATCATGATCCAAATATGCAGATTTTAAGACTTTTTGAGGGACAGAAATGTAAATGACCTTGGAAATGTGTGTATGGCTTGGGTCGATAATATAGTTCCCTCTGTGATCCGATCCAATGGCTGCGATGCCACCAAACATTTTTGCTACATATTCATTGCTAGCTAATAGTGGGGCAGGGTGGTGTAGCCAAAGCTACGATCCCCAATGTCTACAGTCTGCCTGTAGGCAAGATGCCCTAATCACTACCTGTGACTTACTGTGTGATATGCTGCATATCACAAGTCACTTTGGGTAAAACGGTCGACTAAATTACTCAATAGCAATAGATAGTGTGTGTGTTGACTTAATGTGCTTTGGTGGACAGAGAAAGAGAAACTGAGCGATAAAGCTATTCTGAAGCTGTAGTTTATTTGTTTGTTTCACCCTTACCTTCTGTCCCGGCGTCCCCTGGTGACCTGGATCCCCAACACGTCCAAGACCCCCCTGAGACAGAAACACACCGAGATTCACTGCCTCTAGAAACCTCTTATACAAGTCACTTAACACAAACAAAAGACAACTGAAAAGAATAAATCATCGTAAAAACAGACACAAAAAACAACTAACATCTAAACTGTTGAATGTACTAAGAAGAAAGAAAGATATTTTTGCTTTTTGGGGATTTTAAGATAATATTTTAGATAAAATATATCAAACTGTACATCAATATATACAAAACAATGTTTACAAATTGCAATGATCTATTACGTCTATGTTCGTATGCCATTTTTCTTCTCTTTTTTGTGCATTACAATTTTGTAATGCAAGTCAGAACCCTCCCAGAGAGAATGGAAACCTAGACTCCAGAGGTCACCACTGGCTGCTCTGCACTGTCTTGTGTCGTAAACGACTGTAACATCAAATAGAGGCCCTGTACAAATAAACCGGGCCTGAGATGTTAAGACCACCACACCCACCCACCCACCCCCTCCTTCCTTCCCTCCCTCCCTCCCTCCCTCCTCCCCCTACTTCCAAGGGAATACGTGTGATCTGTGCTACACGCTGCTAACGCTAGCGCTAACGTGCGACAGACAGACAGCGACGGCGGCGTGGTACCTCTGTCGACCCTCAGGCCCGATTGGAAAAAACCCACAAGTCTGCGCCGATATTGACCCGGTGCCACAGTGCAGTACTGACGGGGAAGTGCCCGGGTCGTCCCACAGTACAAGTGTGAATAATAATATCACGTAAGCATGGATTCAGCGCTTTAGAACGCTACATTAGAGTCTGGATTACAGCCTCACATTCCATAAAGGCAGGGGAACGTGATGGGGGGCGGGGGGGGTGGGGGTGGTAAAGTAAACTCTTCGTCACTGTCCTGCAACACAGACCTCAAACTTTGAAGAGCAGGGTGTGTCGATTGCTTAATGTATCTGTCTGCTTTGTGTTGGCATATCTGTGTGTGTTTGGTTTCATTGTAAATGTGCAGTTAGTTGTACATTAGGTCTATGCAGCTTATTTGAAAGATAAGATAAGATAAGATAATTAATCCTGAAGGAAATTCTTGAAGAAATAACGCTGCATTGCTAATTCGCAAACAGAAATACAATGGCACAGCACAATATAACAAATACTGTACAACTGTACTTCATACGTTACTGCTAAATACATACAAATATACTGTCATTTTTCATTTCTGTTTTACCTGGATTCCTTTAGGTCCTCTGATCCCTGCAGGGCCGACAACGCCCTGTGGTACAAACATCACAAATATATCGTTAAGGAAACACAAATTGACTGGATGGTGTATTTGCAGTTTTTTGTTGTTATTTCATCAATTGAACGTACAATTTCACCCTTCTCTCCCGGGACTCCACACTCTCCTCGCCCTCCCTGAAGAAGACGAAGAAGACGGACTGAATGAGTCGCGCGTTGATCTGATGAAGAGTCACAGTCTGCTGCTCGCAGAGCTACGACAACACAGCGACGCTCAGCAGAGAGCACTCACCTTGTTTCCTTTGTACCCCGGACGGCCCTGCAACACACACGCACAGTATTGATGAAATCAGTTTGTGTTTTGATCGACAGCTAAATCTCAATGATCATATAATGTGACCTATATGTCTGTGATTATCATGCATAGAGGATGATTCAAGTATGACCTCAACGCCATGGTTTCCTGGTTGACCGTGAATGCCAGCATTTCCCTGGAATAAAATAAGACAAAATCCCAAGCTTCTGATTGGTGGCAAAACCGGGAAACAAGCAACAGTGTTAAGCAGTTCTCTCTGCTCTCTGACACGACACCCCTTGGTTCTTCAAAATAAAAGCCTTACCTTTTTCCCGTCTACTCCGGGCTGGCCAGTGTGACCTTGGTCTCCTTTCTGACCCTGGAGCGATGAAAGGAATGAACTGTCAGTGCTCACACACGCACAATGCCTGCACACACAAACAAACACACACACACACACACACACACACCTATTCACTTCGTTGAATGTGTTTAAATACTCACTGGTCTCCCCGGGGGGCCGAACTCTCCTTTCTCACACACACACGTCTCAGCTTGAGGACACTGGGGATAAAAACATACACGGTGAAGCATCCTCTCTCCGTCTCCCTCACGCACATACACACACACAGACACAGACACAGACACACACACACACACACACACACACACACACACACACACACACACACACACACACACACACACACACACACACAAACACAGACACTTTCTCTTTCACACAGAGACACACACATGTCTCTGTGTGTAATCATTAGTATTAGTATACACAATTGAGTACATACCTCTTCAGCAGCCACTGATCTCTACGTAAAGAAACAAGAAAAATTATTAAAAGTTCAGCGTGAGTTTTTGATTGACATTTGACAGCTGCAGCAAACGAACCCCGCTTTAGTTAACAAATAATCATTCCTCCACATTATCAAAAAACACATGCTTTCAACCTGAAACTGAAAATATTCAGTTCACAATCATTGTTATGGATAATACCCTCATAACTGTAATGTCATAAAAAGCAATGTAATAAAAGTATAAAGTATTACAAAAGTGTATTTAATAGGACTATAATAGGACTGTAATATAAATGAAATGTAACAGAAGTACATTATATTGTACTTCTGTGAATTTATAATAGTCATGTCACGTAAAGTGCAATGTAATGTAAAAACTATAATCTAATAGCAATGCAGCATTACAGAATTGTAATGCTGCATTTGTGGAAGAGGAACATAATCATCTCAGTACAACACAACAGTTGTGAGAATGCACCACAGGCTGTGCAGGCTGTCTGGACGTGGGATGCTGGACCATTGTAGACACACAAGAAATGCTTTACATGTCTAAGAACATTCACAGGCGGAGGGGAAACCCCTGCAGGAATAATTGAGTCTTTGAGGAGTGACCGCTGGCTGAGGACACTGAGCAGTGGTCCGGAGTGTGAGCAGCACAATGGATGGACGTCCCTGGTGACCGGGGAGCAGGGAGGGCCGGCGTTTCCTCGGCTAGCAGCTGCCTAAGCTGTGGTTTACATTTGGTGTGACATGAGCCTAATCACCTCCGTCAAACAATGGACAGAATAATACCGGTTGAAATCACCCGTTCAGATGGAGGGATGTATGGAGGGATGAATGGAAAGATAGATAGATATATAGATAGATAGCCTGACAGACAGACAGACAGACAGACAGACAGATAGATAGATAGATACATAGACAGACAGACAGACAGACAGACAGATAGATAGATAGATAGATAGATAGATAGATAGATATAGATAGATAGATAGACAGATAGATAGATAGATAGATAGACAGATATAGATAGATAGATAGATAGATAGATAGATAGATAGATAGATAGATAGATAGATAGATAGATAGATAGATAGATAGATAGATAGAAATTAAGTTACAATGAAATGAATGACCATAGATGTCTATGTCCTCTCTATGTTACCTATGCTATGCTAACAGAGCAGGTTGATGTCTAGAGCAGCAGCCCTGTGTGTGCGTGCTCACCAGCTCCCGGAGGAGAATCTGCTCCAGCTGGGGGTCGGCCAGGCTCTGCACGTACTGCTGGGCGGGCATGCTGGCCACCGAGCGCAGCGTGGCGCTCCTCTGCTTGGCCAAGTCCGACAGCCCCACCGCAAACAGCTTGACCCTGTGACCCTTGGCATCCATTGCGGTGGCCACGATGTCAGGGTTGCGCGGGTGGTCCACGCCGTCCGTCATCAGCACTATGACGCGCACGGCGTCCTCGGCCGTCTCGCTGACCATCATCTGCGTGGCGTTGGAGATGGCGTAGGACGAGTAGGTGCCGTGGCCGATGTAGGCCATGCCGCGCACGACGCCCTGGAAGGCGTGAAGGCCGCGCCAGGCTGAGAAACGGTGGTCCATAGACACGGTGCTGCTGTACTGCAGCGCGGCCAGCCGCACTCTCAGCGCCCAGCCGGCCACGCGCATGGCGGAGAGGCTGGAGCTGATGTTCACCACGAAGCTCTTCTCGTTCTCAAACAGTACTCCCTTGGCGCTCTCGGAGCTGTCCAGGATGAACGCCACCTCCAGGGAACACGGCAGCTCTGGGAGACACAAAATAGGATCTACTATTAAGTATTTCTGTGTTTAGCAATGAAGCTTTTAACTTTTAGGTGTATTCAGATTACATGGAGCCAAGGAGCAGGTGGGTGGAGAATAAACATGAGGCTGGTGGGACAGTCAGGCACTGTGCTGGGACACAGTGCCTGACTTAAATCACAGAAGCTAGCTCGTAAACTCTACTGTGCGTGGTCCGAAAAGCATGTCTTTGATTGTATCTCATTCACTCGTCATAAAAAAAAACCACCACAGGTTTTTGGGCTTCATGCACATCCTTCCTGTCAGTTATCCAACATGTTTGACTAACAGCTTAGTCATTCATGTGTCCTTTGAACACACAACATCCCACGCTCCTGGCTTCCCCAGCTAGGGGATCTGCTCAGTGTTTGAGGAATGATTGTTCCCACCAGCACCACCGCTCAGGTTGTTCCTGGGTCTGGGTCTCCTCCTCTGGCCCCCTGCTTGCGGTGCAGAAGCCAGCAACAGTAGGAAAAGCACCACCCCTCTCTGCATGTTTGCCTCCATCAACACCTCCACCCTACCGGAACAAAACCATGTGTTCAATTACAAGTATGGAATAGTAATCAAGTTTCTCTGACTGGTGCACATGTACATGTGACTCATAGCCATCAATTTTTTTTCCACAGCCCACTCATATATTATAGTTTGATAAACAGCTGCAGCAGTAAAAAGTTTATATAATTTGCGTGTTAACATTACTTACTGTCAGCACTGCGCTATAGCACTATACTACAAATATGACAATATAATATAAATATTAGTTCAATATAAACAACAAAAAACAATAGTTAAAACGGCTGTGCTGTGTTTCATATGCTAAATAGCTTCACCACCAAGAACAATACTCAATTGAGGTTTTATGTGAATAATAATGTGCATATTATTATTATTATTATTATTATTATAATAATAATAATAATAATAATAATAATAATAATAATAATAATAACAATACTAATATAATATAATTATAATACTTGAGAATAATTGATCGTAATTAATTATTATTATTATTATTATTAATACCTGGCAAAAAGTTATGGATTGTGCATTTTATATTTTGCACATCCTGTAATTAAATTATTGGTACATTGAATGAGAAAAACAAAAACTCTTTACCGCAAATGTCATCCAGATGCAACAACGTCCTGTGGTTTGTGCAGTCAGTGGTTCTGTGGCATTTCTTGGTTCAGTCTAATATTGTTGTTGTTGTTGTTGTTGTTGTTGTTGTAGTCCAGCCACTGAGACGAAGCCGTCTTGTTTCCAGTGTTCCACGCTGTTGATTCCCGCCGTCGCTTGACTTGACTTCAGTGGGAGCCACGTGTCCATCAGGGTCGCAGGGGAGGATGCTGCAGGAGCCACCTTGTCCTGACGCGCACTCCCTCAATTATGTCACAAGATCACATTTGTTTCGGTTTTGTTTCTCGGAAGTTTGTCATATGTTGTATTGTCCTGCTATAAACCTTATGCTGTTATGTTGGAGATTGTTTGGATGATATCGACGCATTTTCCCACACTCGCCCACTAATGTGAGAAACAGATGGGTAGGTGATGTGAGGTGGACTTAAAATCCCCCTTAGAAAGTTCTTAGTCAGACGGGAACATTGCAGAAAATGAAATGTTGATGAAAATGTGATTGCCCACACATGCTGCAATGTGGGGCACTGGTAGTAGCCCATATATGAATATTGAATAATGATTGGAAAGGTGCCGTGTGTATGATTTTGGGGCATCGAGCAGTGAGGTTGCAGGTGTGATTGCCCATACATGCTGCAATGCGGGGCACTGGTAGTAGCCCATATATGAATATTGAATATTGATTGGAAAGGTGCCGTGTGTATGATTTTGATTTTGGGGCATCGAGCAGTGAGGTTGCCGATTGCAACCAACTGAATGGCTGAGTTTCCCTTTTGCAATTTATAGTAAAAGCGACGCAATCTATTGTACATGGCTGTAGCGCCACTTTGCGGAGACTTTCACTTCAAACCGGACGCCTTGGTTTTGGTGCGATCTGTGCGTAAGCGGAACTGTCTGTGAGCCCTCGACGTGTGCGGGAGTCGGGGGACCTGTTTGGATGCAACACACAACACCCCGCGGAGCTCCGCGTCCACATGTGTATGTTACGTTACATCTCTTCCACGGTTCACAAGATTTATAGCCTCGATTTTCAGATAGTGATCGGAGAGCAGGGGAGCTGATGATATTGTTGGGTGTACACGGAGGCGTGTGTGGTTATTATGATGTTTTTAAAGTTGTTTTATCACGAGTTAGCGCTAGCTCGGCTTAGCCTGACAGTCACTTATTAGAAGAGAAAAGCTGTAACCAAAGTGTCATGTGGTGTACAATATCCACCGTTTTACTCAACGTGACCTTTAAGCATTAATTGTAAGAGGAGTTAACTTCAACCCAATCGTATTATGATTGTCTTTGTTTAAACGGCCGTCACTCCTTCGACTACATGTCCCATGTTTTAAAAACAGCGCCTGACTGGCGTTCACCAAGTGCTTTCATTTAGAAAATGAAATCTATAATACATTACTGAATTAATACATGTTTATTAATTCAGTTTTGACAACACCGTTGACACAAGGAGTAGTTCCTTGAATAGACCCCCCCACCCCCCAAAAGCTGCCTTGGAAACATGAGTGGTTCCAAGCCCGACATCCTGTGGTCCCCCCACCACCCGGACCGGTATGTGATCTGTGACTCTGAACTCGGACTCTACCGCATCGGTCCCGCCGGCGGCGCGGAGACCAAGGCGGGCACACTCCCGCTCTCAGAGGAAACCGCTGCTACCTTACTCGCCATCAACTCCGACACGCCTTACATGAAATGTGTCGCCTGGTACCCAAAACATGAACCCGAGTGCCTGTTGGCCGTGGGCCAAGCCAACGGCCGGGTGGTCCTCACTAGCCTGGGCCAGAGTCACAACTCTAAGTGCAAAGAGCTCATGGGAAAGGAGTTCATACCCAAGCACGCCCGCCAGTGCAACACCTTGGCCTGGAACCCTCACGACAGCAATTGGCTGGCAGCGGGGCTCGACAAGCACCGGGCCGACTTCTCCATCCTCATCTGGGACATCAGCAGGCAGTTCTCCCCCGACGTCAGCGCGGCCACCGAGAAGATCCGCCTCTCGGCGACGGCGGACGTGGACTCGGGCTCGGTGGTGACCAAGCCGCTGTACGAGCTGGGCCAAAACGATGCCTGTCTGTCTCTCTGCTGGCTGCCCCAGGACCAGAAGCTGCTGCTGGCCGGAATGCACCGCAACCTGGCCATCTTCGACCTGAGGAACACCAGCCAGAAGACCTTCGTGAACACCAAGGCCATTCAGGGCGTGACGGTGGACCCCTACTTCCACGACCGCGTGGCCTCCTTCTTCGAGGGTCAGGTGGCCATCTGGGACCTGAGGAAGTTTGAGAAACCTGTGTTGACGCTGACGGAGCAGCCCAAGCCGCTCACCAAGGTTGGAGCAGTTCTATTTTGTATAAAGTTATGTAAAGAATATTAATAAGTTGTCAAGTTGTCATGGTGAAGTGGCAAGAGGAGTGGTTTGTGTTAAGTGATGTACAGTCTTTTGAACTTTTGACCTCTTAACGCATTTACAAGTAAATGTTTTGTTTTGTGCAATTAATCACAAGTTCAGTTGAGGCTCATTGATCACATTATTGACTTCATGGAAATCATATAATGCATGTAAGCATTGTACGTCATCCATGATGTAAATATATACATTCTTTGCCAACAAGGTTTCATAAGGTTTTACCTTGACCTTTCCCCTCCCGTCCTCTAGGTTGCGTGGTGCCCCACGCGCACAGGCCTGCTGGCCACGCTGACACGCGACAGCAACGTGATCCGCCTGTACGACATGCAGCACACGCCCACGCCCATCGGCGATGAGACGGAGCCCACCATCATCGAGCGCAGCGTGCGGCCGTGCGACAGCCTGCTGGGCAGCTTCGCCTGGCACCCATCGGCCCAGAACCGCATGGTGGTGGTGTCGGCTGCCAACCGCGTCATGACCGACTTCACCGTGTTCGAGCGCATCTCGCTGGCGTGGAGCTCCACCGCCTCGCTTACCTGGGCGTGCGGCCGCCACCTGTACGACTGCACAGAGGACGGGGCGGATGGAGGCGGCGGTGGTGGAGGGGTGGAGAGCGCCATCGAGAAGGACATCGCCACTAAGATGAGGCAGCGGGCGCAGTCGTGCTACGGCCATGACACCACCCAGGTGTGGAGGAACCACCTGCTGGCCGGGGGGGACGACCCGCAGCTTAAGTCGCTGTGGTACGACCTGTTCTATATCCTTTTGAAATCACGAGGTCAAACCGCCGTGGCTGCTAATGTCACACCAGAAACAACATGGCCGATGGTTGGGATGCTTGACGTTTAGTGGTGGTGACCTCCCACAACAAACGATAATCTGTTTTCTATTCTTTACCTTTTTACTTTACATGCCATTCATAGCAGGTAGTGGTTAGGGCGTCTTGCTCTGGAATGCAGGTACAGTCGCCTGCCATGTCACAAGAAGTTCACTGTTCAGAATGGCCCTGTGTTGTGAAGAACATGTCACAATAAAACACTTTGACTTTGAGGTAGACTGGGTAGACTGAGACACTTGGGTTCTTGCCCAGAACCTGAGTCAACTCGACGGCAAAAGTCAAAGGTTTTTAGACATGCTCTCTTTGAACGTCTGGCATGTCGCGGTGTGTGTCTGTGAGCCAGGTGCTTTTCCTATGTCCGCATCACATATGAAGCAGTGTACGGAGGAGCCGGAGCTGAAGCTGCAGGGGAACAAACAGGCCCTTGTTTACTCTGGCATCAAGGACATCGTCAAGGTCAGCTCAGGTGAGACATCTGGCTGGAGGAGGCCCAGTTTACACTGCACTGCACGCACGGACGCACGCACAGATGCGCACACACACACAAAACTCGCTGCAAACGTGCGTCTTTAACTACACCCCCTTCCCCCGACCCACAACCCCCAACCCCCATCCCCCTCTATCCAAATTCTGGCAGTTAACATTGGAAATGTTGGAGGAAAATTGGAAGAAGAAAGGGCATCAAAGGCAACAAAGTCAGAGGCGCAAAACATGCATGTTTACATCGTTCTGCCAGTCCAGAGTAGAAAAAGTACTTTGAAAAAGACATCCAACAGACATATTTACCTAACAACTTCCCACCCCATCTCTCCCTCTCTCCGCCCTCTCCCCTCCCTCTCTCTTACTCTCTCCCCCATCTCTCCCTCTCTCTCCGTCTCTCCCTCTCTCTCCGTCTCTCCCTCTCTCTCCGTCTCTCCCTCTCCGTCTCTCCCTCTCCTTTCTCTCTCTCTCTCTCTCTCTCTCTCTCTCTCTCTCTCTCTCTCTCTCTCTCTCTCTCTCTGCAGGCACGACGGAGAGCCGGCGGGGCTGGATCGGCTCGGAGAGGCCGGCCAGCGCAGTGCGCTACCACAGCGAGGAGCGGAGCCTGGCGCTGCGGCTGTGTGGCTGGACCAGCCGGGCCGGGGGCGGGCCGGAGGTGGACACCGAGCCCTTCCTGCGCTCCCTGGAGCAGGAGCGGGAGTGGCAGCGGGCCGCCACCGTGGCCCTCTTCAACCTGGACATCCGGCGAGCCATCCAGCTGCTGCACAAGGGAGCCACCACCGACAAGGGTGAGGGGGGCAGGGGCTAGGATAGTCTAGTGGCGAGGGTCTTGGAACCCCTGGCTGGACAGTGCTGTGTTCCCAACCCCAATCTGTAGTTTTCCTTGCGTAAGACGCCCTAACCCCCACCTGCTCCTTAATGTATGAGGATAAGGCTTAAAAGCACCAGCTAAATTACCAAATTATTATTCTTCATGGCATCTATAGTCATTTATAAGACGCTTTTATCCAAAGCAAATTTTAGATGCATTGACATGGCAGTGGACATGCCACACACACCTGTCTATTTCATGGGTATGCATTTCCTGTGTATTCATTCCAGTTGTTATGGCCCACAACTATAAATGCCTTGGGTCGAAGTGCGTGGCGACCTGTATATAGAAACTATTCGCGGGTTACAGTGAATACAGTGGAATTTATTTTTTCATCACGGGTTCCCCCAGGCGACCTGAACCTGAGCGTGGTCGCCATGGCGCTGTCGGGCTACACAGACGAGCGCAGCTCCCTTTGGAGGGAGATGTGCAGCACGCTGCGCTCGCAGCTCAGGAACCCCTACCTGCTGGTCATGTTCGCCTTCCTCACCAGCGAGCCCGGCGCCTACGACGGCGTGCTGGTGAGTCCTCTACGCACCACGGCAACCAACCCACCAATCAGCAGTCACCTTGTTGTTTCATAGAACCCGGGCCCTGGAAGTGGGGGGTCTGTGCTGTTCTTGTTGTTGTTGTTGTTTACTGCCTGAATTGTCCAATGACATCCCTTCTACGATTGGTCCCATCCACATATAAGATTATATTGCTGATTTGGTAGATACTGAGATAGATAGATGGATGGATGTCTATTGTATACATCTTGGAAGGGGAAATTAGGGTGTAACCTATATTTATACCCAGACAGAAGTGAATTGTGTGTGTGTGTGTGTGTAAACAAGATACAACAAGAATGCTTTGTTTTTAAATGCCCAGAATACCTTCCATCAGTTATTTCAGTTGATAGTTATTTGTTGTTATCAGCTGTCTTGACTGTTGTCATGATGAAAGATTTAGTTTGAACTATTATCTGAAGGGTATTCCCCTGTAATTATCACATGCCAGTTAGGCCTCACACTGATTTTCATTAACATTCATCAACATTCACGCTACTCTACGACATTAATTTCGACCGACCAAATTGGAATTGGTATTGGCAGATTCAGTTTGTTTCTTGTTTACCTTGGCTTGGAGTAAAAAGCCAATCGTAAATTATAATGAAGCTTAAAGGTACTATAAGTAAGAATCAGTGCATTCTGAGCCCCGTGGCTTGAGACAATAACAATCAGAAACTAATGTTAGTTCTAATCATAATTAAACCTTGTACACATTTAAAAAAGATATGAAATGTATATATTGTTTTTTTAATTATCCACACTTACATGTCACTTCGTTCCTTTTTCCTGCGAAATCCAACCCGACTCAAATATAAGAGAAATCAGCCCAAAAGCTGTTCTACCAACAGAGAGAGTCGTGGAAGCTCTCATGTTTTAACTTCAACCACAACCTGCTACAACCTGCTAGAACTAACATTAGTTTCTGATTGTTATTGTCTCAACCCACGGAGCTCAGAATGCTCTGATTCTTACTTATAGTACCTTTAATAATTGACAGTGATGTAAGTAGAATAGACTATTACATATTTAGCCATATAGGGGGCCTCAGTGAGTTTTTATGTGGGCTAAAATGGCTGCTAAGCTAAAGGGCCCCTTTAACCACTGGTGACATCACAAGTGGGAGTGTCCAACAGATTATGGTGGTAGATGGTGTATGATATAGATCCATACATACATAAATAGAATACATGGCTTCTAATGACGAATCAGCCTCACTGATGGGTAAAATATGGGCTTTTCAGTTTTAGATCTTTTCAGTTGTCCGCCCCCAAGTTGTAACACACATCGAGTCAAGATACGTGGACCGCATCTTCACGAAACATTGTTTGATTCTTGTTTTTCAGTACGAGAGCAGCGTGGCGGTACGTGATCGAGTGGCCTTTGCCTGCATGTTCCTCAATGACACGCAGGTAACATTTAACACACACACCCCCGCCCCCCCCGCAACCACAACCGCCTGTTTAAAGTCAACCCCAATGTTAAACTCTGTGACTCATTCTGCATGCTGCGACTTAACATCTCTCTCTCAATCTCTCTTGCTCTGTGTATGTAAAAGTGTTGCCAGGACATTGTTGGCAGGACATTTCTACAACAATATAAGTGCTAAAGCATTGCAACATGTGAACCCTTGTGTCCTAACGGTTGCCATGGCAGCTGCCGCGCTACATCGAGAAGCTGACCAACGAGCTGAAGGATGCGGGGAACCTGGAGGGCATCCTGCTGACGGGTTTGACCCGGGACGGGGTGGACCTGATGGAGAGCTACGTGGACCGCACCGGGGACGTGCAGACCGCCAGCTTCTGCATGCTCAAGGTGGAGGAGGAGGAGACATCAGGCACTGACCTGGACGTGCACACACACACACACACGCACACGCACACACACACACACACACACGCAGACACACACACGCACGCACGCACGCACATAGACACATACACACAATGAGCTTCGATAGTGAAGTACAACAGTGTGATTACAGTATATGCTGTGTGATTAGTTTTAAGGAATATTTAATTGATCAAAGTCGATAAGGGTGTTTTATCCTCTTGGTAACTTTGGTGACCCATCCCCCACCCGTAAACCATGTGAGGCATACCATGCCTTATGCTATGCCTAAAGCTAATCATTTTAGCGCCGCCCAATCCTGGTCATGTGGCTTATTTGTTGGCGGACACATCACACGTCTCAATAAAACCACATTGCTTACCATTTTACAACGTTGTAATACTGTCACCATTAACCAACGCTGGATGTAGCTCCATGCTGTGAGGTGTGGGAATTGTGAACGGGGTGTGTGTTGTGTTGTGTTGTTGCGTAACCCACTCCCAGACGGCTAGCGGTGGCGGGTCTGGGAGTGCATGCTTCAACCTGCCACCGGTCGCAAACTTCACGAGGAAGTCGTAGGCGCGTACGACATGTGTGAACGCTAGAACCTTCCCAATTGAACCGACTGCAGCTCTGTGTGTGTGTGTGTGTGTGTGTGTGTGTGTGTGTGTGTGTGTGTGTGTGTGTGTGTGTGTGTGTGTGTGTGTGTGTGTGTGTGTGTGTGTGTGTGTGTGTGTGTGTGTGTGTGTGTGCACGGCTCATTGAGAACACCGCATTTCAGGTCTGCCTGCCTGCCGATACGCATTAGCCTGTGGGTTTTGCACAAATCCAATATTGGTGTATTTCCCTGACGTCGCTGCAACATAAAATCCATGTGTGGTTATATTGTGTGTATGTGTGTGTGTGAGAAATGAATTGCGGAGTGTCCCGCCAAAAATGTTGAAACCAGAGTCGTAACAAAACTAGACTCGGTAGTTTTACTGCGATGCCATTAGTTACTTTGACCACATGTTGTCATTGGACGTATGGTGGATGATCCGGGCAGATGTTAGTGATGATGTGGTGGTCTGGCCGTTAGCCTGACTCCACTGCTTCCTGCTTACAGGGCTCCCCGGGGGACGTGGTCAAAGACCCGCGCGTCCAGTGCTGGATCGAGAACTACCGCCACCTGCTGGACGCATGGAGGTTCTGGCACAAGCGGGCCGAGTTTGACATCCACCGGGGCAAGCTGGACCCCAGCTCCAAGCCCCTCGCCCAGGTAACACACAGCAGGGCCAACATGCACACACACACTTTGCTGAAAGCATTTGGGGTAAAAGCATTCAATTTCTGTGTTTTGTCATTTTTTTGATCGACGCGTACACATACTCATACACACACACACACACACACACACACACACACACACACACACACACACACACACACACACACACACACACACACACACACACCCTGATACACCGATACATACAGACACACACTGATACAGACAGACATGCGTACACACACACACTTCTCTTCATCTATTGTACGGGTAAATGTGTTACATGTGTTTGTATTTTCTCATCTCCTGAGACAGACCACCATAAACGGGGTGCAACGGTCACAAAGACAATAAAGCCGTCTTGATAACGCTAATAAAGTGGAGCCAGGGTACAAAATTAGCACCAGCTGCAAATGCAGGTGAAATATGCCAGTCACTGGTGTACTACATGGGGTTTAGTGTGTGTGTGTGTGTGTGTGTGTGTGTGTGTGTGTGTGTGTGTGTGTGTGTGTGTGTGTGTGTGTGTGTGTGTGTGTGTGTGTGTGTGTGTGTGTGTGTGTGTGTGTGTGTGTGTGTGTGCATGTCTCTCTCTGGGGAGTTTTCCAGCAGTAATCAAAGCAGCATCGCGCCAATAAGAGGAAGGTTTTGACCTCGATGTTGCCGGCGAGCCGCCATAAACAGTTTAGCTCTGACCCCCACGCTCCCTCTATCACTGAATTACCCCGCGGCTATCAGACACACAGGGACCTCCAGGCAGCTGGGGAGCCAGCAGCTGCTGGCCCCACACCCACCCCTGGGTCTCACCTGTCCTTATCACCTGGCCTAGGTTCTTTCCACTCGCTCTCCTCCTCCTCATTATATATTTATTTGCCATAAACTAGTAGGAGTAAAAAAGTAGACTGGTAGTTTATTTGTCAGGGACAGTGCGTATTAATAAACAGTACTGTAAATATGCCAGATTTAGCCAGGAGGCTAGTTTTCATCTGTAGTCCCTGGCCAGGTGTAAAGTTGGCAGTTAAAATTCTAATAAAAAACTAATTTAAAACAATAGTCATGTAGTAAGTCATAATTTACAGAAAAAAGTAGAACACAGACGGACATTAGCAGAACACAGACATGGACAGCAAATGTAAACAGAGTAGATTACAGTTCAACAAACGGAAACAAACAGTTTCAGGACAACTTAAATTGCAGAACAGCTTCAAAAAACAGACATATACACGAAGACAGGTATGAGCAGAGACAGACTTAGCAGAGACAAATATATATATAAATATAGTTTTACTGGAATGCTATTAATTAATTACTTATTACCATATATTATCATTATTTGTCATTTGCCCTCCTCTCCCCCCCCACCCCCAGGTGTTTGTGAGCTGTAACTTCTGTGGGAAGTCCATCTCCTACAGCTGCTCGTCCGTCCCCCACCAGGGGCGGGGCTTCAGCCAGTACGGCGTCAGCGGCTCGCCCACCAAGTCCAAGGTGACCAGCTGCCCCGGCTGCAGGAAGCCCCTCCCCCGCTGCGCCCTCTGCCTCATGAACATGGGCACGCCCGTCTCCAACTGCCCAGGTGAGGAGGCTCACTAGGTCAGTAGGCGGGCTCACTGGGTCAGTAGGCGGGCTCACTGGGTCAGTAGGCGGGCTCACTGGGTCATTAGGTGGGCTCAGTAGGTCAGTAGGTGGGATCAGTAGGTGGGATGGCAAGGCGTTAACACTGGGCAACACTGCCAGGGTTAGCGGGTTTGATGCCCACTGGTAGAGCAAGGCATTAACACTGCCAGGACTAGGAATTTTGATGCCCACTGGTAGAGCAAGGCATTATCGTTGCCAGAGTTAGGGGTTCGATGCCCACTACCAGCAAGGCATTAACACTGCCAGGGTTAGGGAGTTCGATGCCCACCTGTAGAGCAAGGCATTAACACTGCCAGGGTTAGGGGGTTCGATGCCCACCTGTAGAGCAAGGCAGTAACACTGTCAGGGTTTGGGGGTTCCATGCCCAGTGGTACAGCAAGGCAGTAACACTGTCAGGGTTAGGGGGTTCGATGCCCAGTGGTACAGCAAGGCATTAACACTGTCAGGGTTAGGGGGTTCGATGCCCAGTGGTAGAGCAAGGCATTAACACTGTCAGGGTTTGGGGGTTCCATGCCCAGTGGTACAGCAAGGCAGTAACACTGTCAGGGTTAGGGGGTTCGATGCCCAGTGGTAAAGCAAGGCATTAACACTGTCAGGGTTAAGGGGTTCAATGCCCTGTGGTGGCGTTAACTACGGTTAATGCCATGCGTGGTTATGTCAGGTGCTTTGGATAAAAGTGTCCATCTTGGATTTGTTTAATGCCCTGAATCTTACTGTGTGTGTTTACATTTTTGAACTTGAAGATGGCTTGTCATTATCTGGCTTGCGCTGTTTTCTTTGTCTCTCTGCTCCTGTGGCTTCACATGAGAAGCTAACATGATGATATATTATGTTGAGATATTTATTCGAAAATGGGCATAGGAAAATGTGCACTTGCTGTTTTAAATCTATGAAAGAACTGGTCACAGGACATTACTTTATATTTACAATTGCATTGATATCAAGTGTTTTTATTTCTAATTAATAATTTTCAGCCTCAACTTGCATGTGAAAACAACAGCATAGTGGACGAGAGACCCAGGTGGAAAACTGACCCAGCTGCGACACAACCCAGCTCCTAAACCATTTACAAACTTTTAACTAATACGTCTAGCCTTCTCAAACCAGTTCAGCGTGTCCAGAGCCTTAACGGCTGTAAATCCTAACCGGGCGTCTGGAACACAACAGACATGGACTAACTGGACTCTGTATCCACCGCTCGGCCCCATAACCACGTTACCATAGACCCCACGGGGGCCGGGGGTTACACTGCATTCGTTCTTCCCACTGATCCAATTTACACTCCCCAGGCTCGGGGAAGTCGGACGAGAGGGGGGACCTGACCCGGGAGAACAAACTGGCCCAGTTCAACAACTGGTTCACCTGGTGCCACAACTGTCGCCACGGGGGCCATGCGGGTCACATGCTCAGCTGGTTCAGGTAAGCGCCCGGGCAGAAGCACTGAGTAGACGTTGAGATGTTTCGACTTACTACTCATCTGCTATTTTCTAATAGCTTTAATCTTACGCAACCTTTGTTTTGTGGTTGTTTGGTGCTAATTAATATGTCTGCCATCGGCACCTGTTGCACTCCTAGCTGTCCCTGGATGGAGGCTTTTAGGTTTGGGGAGTTAATTCTTGCCAGTTAGAGGGCTTAGGCTTAGGGGTGTTGTGCCCTTGGAGACTGTAACTGTGATTAAGCGGGCAGACAAACACAATTGACTTGACTTGACTCTCATTGGAGCAAACTTCTCCATCCTCTCCCCATCTTTAGACATTTTGTTTACCAGTCACCAGGGGCGATGCTGTCACTCACAAGCGTTTTGACCTCTGCATTGACCTTCCCCAGGGACCACACGGAGTGCCCGGTGTCGGCGTGCACATGCAAGTGCATGCAGCTAGACACCACGGGGAACCTGGTGCCTTCTGACAGCATCTAAGCTGCAGCGATGGAGCAGATCCAGCCCTGGATCTGCAGAACCGGTTCGCCACGATGACCGTACCTAGAGCCCAGGGATGAGGGAAGACGAGGGGGGGGGGGTGGGGCCCTAGATCTAGGAGGGCATCTCCATGCGCTGTACACGCCTCAAACACACAGTTGTTACACTATAGCTGGGAATGATTGTAACACTTTATAACGGGCCCCTAGGTTACTACCGGCTGTGAGGGTCGTGAGTCAGTACCTTACACAATCTCTATCCACTAAGCTGAATGCTGATGGATTCACCCCCAAGCCTGCCAGTTGGTACAGTCCACCGGGGAGATGACTGATCTATCGTACGTCTGGGTGGACACTCCACTTGTGAGGTCACCATTGACTTTTAATGGCTTATCGGCCTCACAGTTGGTGGTAAAACAGGGGCCCCTTAACACGGATGCATTGATGACAAGAAGGGAGTATATGTGTTGTTTAATCATAACTTTGATGTGATCGACTAACTTAATCAATGAAGGATAAGGGAGCAAATGCAACTCAATGCCTTGCTGACAATAATTTGAGATGCCACTCAGGAGAATAAGTGGAGGTTGTGCTTTTTGGACGACCTCTTTCAATCTAACCTGAATCAGGATTCATGTGTGTTTATTTTGATCTATTAAAAAAAGCAAGTTTATCACTGATGAGTGTGATTTTATTTAAACAAAAACCTTTCTACATTTGGATGTTTCTCATTTGAAGTTTGACCTCCAGCCACAGGGTTCTGGGTTCAAACCCCAATGTCTGTAGTCGACCCGTCCTTGAGCAATGTTCCTAGTCCCTCCCTGCACCTTAAGGTGCTCTAGGTAAGATTTAAAGGACTCCTATTATACCACCATGTGTGAATGGGATTAGCTCTTCCAAGTGGTTTCAGAATCTCCGGTTTTTGACATCACATGTGGGAGTGTCCACCCAGATGTATGGTGGCTAGATCAGCCTACCAGTTGCTACAGTCCACTGGGTAGGCTGATCTATCCAGCATACATCTGAGTGGACTGGACACTCCCACTTGTAATGTCGAAAACCGGAGATGAAACCGGTTTTTGAAACTGCTTGGTATGGCTAATCACGCTCACACCTGGTGGTATAATATGCCTCCTTTAAGGGCTATTATGTTGACTGTCATTTGTTAGAAATGGCATCGCCATCGGTTGGCTATTAGTGAGTGAAATACACTGCGAAAGAAATATCTGCTTTGAGTTGACTGTGCCTGCCTCTATGAGCCTATTTAGATGGTATCCATGCATTTAATCCATCTTGCCTGTCAATCTCAGGTGTGTGAGTTAAACACTTCTCAATGGCGGAGAAACGGGGGGAGGGAGGGAGCAGAGCGGGCTTTATTTCACTCTTCCACTCTTTTCTGCTCTCTCTCTCTTTGCAACTCTCAAATCGTACCTACAGCAGCTTTAATGACGTCGATCTGCGTTCTCTAAGTCACTGTGGTGTGTGCTCAGTTTGCTACCTTTGGTACATGTATACTCACATGGAGTGAATAGCAAACATAACTACATGTACATTATAAGTTCTATACTTAGCTATTTCATTTCCCTTTTCAAGTTTCATTTTTTTTTACTCTGCGTGTGTGTTTATCTGAGCGTGAGTTGTGCACACATGCGTGTGTGTGTGTGTGTGGCAGGGTGCAGAGTAGGGCTGAGGAGAAGGAGCAAGGGTGGGTGGTTTGGTGGGTTGGTGCATGCGTGTTTGTGTGTGTGTGTGTGTGTGTGTGTTTGCATGTGTGTGTGTCTATGCATTCACATCCCCACTCCAGGCCTGTGGTCAATGAATGGGCTTCAGCAGAAAACAGCAGCTGCTGGGCACAGTGACAAGGAGCCCCAGATTACCCCTCACCACCCCCCTCCTCCTCCTCCTCCTCTTCCTCCTCCATAAAGACCCCTCAGCTGCCGGAACACCATTGACTCAAAGAGAGCGAGAGCGAGAGAGAACAGACAGCCTGAGTCCCCCTGCACACACACACACACACACACACTCCCGTCTTTCGCTCACTTTCTCACCCCCCGTCTCTCCCCTCAGCCAGGGGGTGGGGGTGCAGTGGGTGTGCAGGGGGTGGGGGTGGGGGGGAGACGATGAGGTCCCCAATTTGCACCCCAAAAATATGCATAGCGGTATCTCTCTGGGAGGACGGGCGCCGTCTGCAGCGCGGAGAGTGAGCGCGGCGTCCTGAATGCCTATTCTCTCGCCCTCATCACTGCACTCCCAGGGTGCCTTTGTGTGCTGAAAGAGGGAGGCCTCCCTACACCAGGGCTAGCTAAATCACTTAGTCATGGAGGTAGGGGGAGGTTACTGTACTCTCTACGCTCCATGCCCCCCCCACACTCCCCCCACACACCCACCCCATGTCTGCGAGGCAGGGCTTTATGGGCCTGCTGCCCCTTTGTGAACTACTTCAGAGGGAGGTTGACAAATTGGCGAGCAGTTTTTTCTGCTTCTTCTTCTTCTTCTTCTTGTTCTTCTTCTGCTGCGAGACGCAACTTGATCGAGTCTCCCGTCCCCCCCGTCCCCCCCGGTCCACGCTGTCTTCTTGTGTCTTCCCTCGGCAAATAAATCCAGAGTGACAAATTGGAGGGCTTACTCAATGGGATGTTTGATGCAGATTTACGCTGTACGCTTGTCCTTTATTGTTGCTGCATACACACACACACACACACACACACACACACACACACACACACACGCACACACACACAGATGGCCCTTTTCTGTCCTACCATCAAATGTGTACTTTCTGTGTTATACATGTAAAAAGAAAAGTTGTATTTTTATTTGAAGTTTTACTGAAGCATACACTCATTAAACAACGTCATTATATTATTATCAGGTGATTTATACTGTGCACTAATGTGTTGTTGATTTACTGTTATAGAGGGCTTTTAATAACTTGTAGTAAGTTTTGATAATGATAATAATATGATAATAATAATATAACTTAATTATATATAATGATATAACACAATTATACTCAACTTATATGTTAAAAACACTGAACACTGATCACACTGAAATATGTTTCTATCATAAAAGTTATTATAATCCATCGAGCTCCTTTGATTGGTTGAGAGCGCAGTCCGTGGACGGGGGCCCTGCGACCAATGGGCGGCGTGACTGTACCGCCGCAGCGGCCAATCACGTGGTCGGGATGAGCGCGCGCGTCACCCGCCCACGTGCTTTCAGCCAGTCGCCTCGCGGATCCAGCTGTCAAGTTTAGAGTGCGTGCGTGGTCGCGAGGACGGCTCGAGGAAACACACAGAGAGCAGCACGCAGCACAGACGAGACGAGAGCGTCCGAAGTCACGTCACGTCAAAAGTTCTATTCGTCATGTCGGCGGACACGGGCGACGTGGTGTAGCGCTTCCCAGGTAAGCGTCGATCTCCGAAAAAAGCGACAAAGGGCGATATTCTCTTTTTTGTTGTTGTTGTCGCGTGTGTGTGTGCGTGCGTGCGTGCGTGTGTGTGTGTGTGCGTGTGTGGCGAGCAGCTGTTTAAATAGAACACAGCTCGGCCGCATGAGCTGAACAATTAAAAGGAAGCTCGGCTACCTCGGGTCACCTTTTCTCCTTTTTCTTTTTTATTATTTATGCCTTCGTTTCGCCACCCAGCTAATCTATCTTTGCTTCTCTCTCTCTTTCTCTCTCTTTCTTTCTCTCTCTCTCTCTCTCTCTCTCTCTCTCTCTCTCCCACACACACACAGAGCAGAGGCTGTTACTTTGGGGAACAAAACGTTGAAGTTGCAACACGTTGATAAACTAAAAGCACCATGTCTGCTGCCCCAGCAAGTAACTCGCTCCAGCAGCCGAGAGTGAGACGTAGCACGGCTGGCTCCCCCGGTTCCTCCACCACCTCCTCCTCCTCCACCACCACCACCACCATTACCACCTCCTCCTCCACCACCTCCACCTCCTCCTCCTCCTCCAGCAGCAGCTGCCGCCTGCACCCCCTCCGCGCCACCGTGCCCTACCAACTCCTCGGCGGGGGTCGGAGCAGCCCGACGCCGACGCGGACGCAGACCCAGACGCAGACCCTCTCCGTCGCGGGACCCACGAACACATGCGTCTCGAACCCGGCGAGCCCGATCCTGAACCTGAACCCGATCCCGATCCTGAACCTGAACCTGAACCCTGGTCCCAATGGGCCAAAGCAAAGACATTCCCCCGAAAATAAGGACTCGGGTTCACCCGACGCCACCGTTTGCAGAGGTAAAGAGTTGTCTTCCTTTTGACTGCGTCACTGTATTGATTGATTTGATTGATTGATTGATTGACTGACTGACGTCGATGGGGGTCTCTTTACCAGCACTGAACTTATATAGTTGACGTGCGCGTTATAACACGTTATACGGTAATGGATGAAACGTGTCGGCGCGTCACTGACTGCAGTGGAGTTATTGTAGCGTGTGTTCATGATGTCTCCCATGTGCTCATTATACTTTTTAATGGTGGTGTCGTCGGTGGGTAGCCTGTGGAAACGGCATTTTCTGATTTGCTTTAGCTCGTCAACTACCTATCATCCATTTACTTCGGGGGTGATGGCAGAGAGAGAGAGAGAGTGGGGGGAGGAGGAGGAGGAGGTAGTTGGTAGCGATAGCCCCCCCCCCACCCCCGAGAGGTTCAGTGTGGTGTAGTCAGGTGTCTGACGTTCAGATGATAAGAGGACAGAGTACTGCTCAAGAGGATATGGGAGTCCCACCCTCGCCTTGATCAGCCCTGGGCTGTTCACAGACTTGCCACACTGTCTACTCTAAAAACTGTGTGTGTGTGTGTGTGTGTGTGTGTGTGTGTGTGTGTGTGTGTGTGTGTGTGTGTGTGTGTGTGTGTGTGTGTGTGTGTGTGTGTGTGTGTGTGTGTGCTCACACGTTCTGTCTCTGGGTTCTATCACGCTTTGAATATTATTTATTTATATAATATATATACAATATTATATATATATATACTATATAATATCTTTCTCTCAAGGAGAGAGATGTATATACAATATAATACCCCACACATCCATGTAGTCTTTCTCTATTGGAGAATAATGGGTGTTTTCTGTAAGCCCCTGTGCTCTCAATTGAAACGGGTTTCAAACACACATGCAGCTAGCTACCATCTGGCGTGTGTCTGAGCAATGGGCCGCTACAGAGGCATCTGAATGCATCTTTTTTCTCTCCCCAGCGAAAGGTTGGAGGCATGCTGAGACTGATTGTGCTTGCGCTAACCCCAGCGGGTACGACCACAGCCTGCATAAGCTATGCTCTCTGCCACTGCCGTGCCCCTTGACATTTGGTTATATTGCCTGCGAATCGACCCCACGCGCCACGTCAACAATCAGAATGTTTCCATCAATATGTCTCAGATCTATTTTTCATCAATGTTTGACTACTTTTAATGTGAAGTCGATAACCTTTTTAGGACAATGCTATTACAACATGCCTGGCATTCCTCAGGTTCATCACACACACGGGGCCCGATGTTAACGGCTGTCCCCGCTCACACAGCACAGGAACTTCTTTTGTCCACCGTGGCTGTTACCGCGGTGAGCCGTGAGTTAAAAAAAACCTCACCATTAACTTCGGCTAGGTTTCCTTGTAGAGCGGCACATCATCATCGTCCACAAACACACGATGGTTGGTTGACTTTCAAAGTGAGAGATTGTAGACCGGAGAATTCTCCACATTCCTCAGCCGGCTGAAAAGGGCAGACCTTTGAACCCGACCAGTGTCGGGTTCGACCAGAAGAGGTGGCGATGGAGGTTCCAGTCTCCTCTATGACTCTGACCTTCCGGTCAAAACAAAAGTAAACTCAGCCAGGTAGTCTGTTTTAAATATTAGTTCAGATCAGTGTTAAAAAAAGGCTGATTTGGCCACATGCAATATTAAGCTTTGCTACAAACAATACATTTTATTCAGTATCTCCTATAATTCACTTGTTTTCCGCTAAAAGTTTCCAGGGGGTTATTCAGCGCAACACAAATTGGAATCTCAACAGTGCTTCCCTGACTTAATGTTTATCATGGAAATACCCTGGGAAGCATCGAAGCTTGGTGTGTGAAACTAACATGTGCAGCTTTACAACAGTAGGAGTTCCTGTAATAAAGAAATGGAGAAGCGTCCTTTGGTGGAACGGGGTGCGTCCAGTAGTAGTCAACCCCTCACAGCTCCACCTAATGCACCTACACATGCCAAGCTAGTGATGGGCTGCTAGTAACACAGGTGTCATTACTGTGCGTCTGTCCAGCTACAGCCATGCGCTTTGAGGGCTTGACAGAGATGATGATTGTAAAAAAATCTGATTTCTAAAACGATGGGGCTGACATTCCATCACATGACCTGGAGGTTCACCTCCATGTCACCATCCTCTCACCACACCGTCATGGCAACAATGTAGCCCCCCCCAGTCACCACCACCCTCCCACCACAGCCCATCACCGCTAAAGTGCCTGCTGTGCTAAATTTGCCCTGCCTCATTGTCACCCATTTAAACTGCAGAGTAGCCGCAAATTAGAAAACAATCAACTCGTCCCAATTGATAAAGTATGTTTCCTGCAATTTGCGCATGCTGCTGCGGCATCTAATTAGTGTGTGTGTGTGTGTGTGTGTGTGTGTGTGTGTGTGTGTGTGTGTGTGTGTGTGTGTGTGTGTGTGTGTGTGTGTGTGTGTGTGTGTGTGTGTGTGTGTGTGTGTGTGTGTGTGTGTGTGTGTGTGTGTGTGTGTGTGTGTGTGTGTGTGTGTGTGTGTGTGTGTGTGTGTGTGTGTGTGAAGGTATCCATATGTTCCTGGGAAAGTAAATGAGTTTGGTGCAACACTGTCGGGTTGCTGAAACAGGGTTGTTAAACAGGCTGCCTGAAGAGTCTGTTCAGACTCTTCCCATGTAGGTAACCCCCCCCCCCCCCACACACACACACATCCAAACCTAACCATTTCTAAAGCTGAATTTTGTAGCGTTATGATTGTAGAGTGACCCCAAAACAGACATAATAGAATCATAGTGTTTATAACAGGGCAACGCATATGAGGCCCAACTGTAACAGGCTATATATATCTATTTTTTTTTTTTGCTCACTTCCAATAGAATAGCTGATTTTGGACTCAGACATTTTATTTTTATTCTTATTATTTTGCCTAGTTCTACGCAGCCTTGGTCACTGAACATTGGTCACAAATGTGTACATTCAGACCACTTTCATAATCAGAAATGCATGTTTGGCCTAATTACTTACAGGACAGCTGCTGACGTTTTTGGGGGTTTTGTTCTCACCAGTGACCTATCATGGGAAGTTCAGGGTTTGGAGATGTTTTCACGGTCTGTGCAAGCCGCTAGACACGGCAGTCACAGACAAACAAGATGGGAGGCAGACAGATACACATGGGAAGATTACAAGGTGACTTGCAAGATGGCACACACACAGCAGTCCCATTTGTTTAGCAAAATGGCGCTAAAGTCAAGAAGATATTTGGCATGCTTGTAAATGACAGTTGTCGCTAACTGCTTAGCAAGACAAGAACAAACCAAACCCTTGCTCTCGGGTGATCGATATCATTATCCAATACATTTAAAAAAAGAAATATAGTGGGGAAAGCATTATTAGTAGGACACAAGGAGGAGAAAAGACCCATAGATTAAAGGGCCTTGATCAGCCTTAGTGGTAACATAATTGTCCATAATCTGTTCATTTACCAACACAGAAAGTGAAGCAACTGCATTTTTCAGAGCCATTGCACCTGCCTTTGTCTTGCATATGACAAGCCCAAAACAGGAACTCCCTCCACACACACATATACATACATACATACACTCATACACTCATACACACACACAGGAATCTTCCATTCTTTCCAATTGTCGTCTACCAAGTCATACAACAGAGAATATGTCCATCCAAATGTGTACTGGAGTAAACAAGCATTTGTCAAGCAAATCATAAACGATGCCAAATACATTATATACTGCATTATATCGATTTGTATTTTGGGAACGTTTTGGAACAAAATATGCCATTAAATACTCAAAATCCTTCATGCATTGTTGCTGAGGCTGTAATAGGTTCTTCAGCCAATGTTTAGTAGCTGGCTCGGGTAAGCGGACTTTGGACATTATTGTGTTACAATAATGTCAGATGTAAAAACAAAGTGACATTTCTAGCAGCATAGCGCTGCAGTGGTGGTGTATTAAAAAAACGGAATAAAATACATGGTTTGTATACAATACAATAGTCTTTTGATATGTAAGCTATCGTGGACATTTTACTTGAGTAGGCCTACAAAGTGAGTAGGCCTACTCAAGTACTCGCAGAGATTTTAACCATGTATTCAAATTATAATTCTTTGGTATTTCTTGCGTCCCTAGTGTCCAAACCACATTGCTTGCAAAGACTCTGCAAGGTGACACCTCTATGTGCATTTGCTTACACAGTATCTGAGCCAAGCACAATACAGGACAACATGGCACAACAATATACTGCTTTGTTCATCTGCTCCACCTGACTGACTCGATCCTGTCCCCTGTTTGCTTTGGATTTCCAGAGAAACAGGCGTCTACGCTCACCTGACCTGACAAAAGGACAGCCGCTTCCCAGAACCCTATCCTCACACTTCCTTTTGATATCGAAAGCAGGACGCTTCCCTTGCAGGGCTTTCACTAATTACATAGCCCGTGATAACGCATGTTGCCCATGCCCGTGTGTTTTGGGTTTGATTTCACAGAGTCGGTGCAGGAATGTTGAGTAGATGCAGGCGGTATTGACGTGCATTGTGGTGCAGTTGTTTATGAGTTCTGGTGTGGGTGGTGTGCTTAACTGCTCTGGCGCACGGAAGACTGCTCTTCTAACATGGAGCCCAGATCCTCTGACTCAGTGGTTTGTGTTTGCCTGCAGCCCCGATGCGCAGGCATGTTATTTTCTCGGCGCTAATACTTCCCAGATTAGAGAAATTGTCCATGCTTTAAAAAGTTTGGGGAGGAGGGAACTTTCAAGAATCAACGTGATAATTACTTGCGCGGCCTCTTGTTGGGCTGGGTGTGCTAACGGAATTATCGCTTACTCACACCCTACTTATTATCTTTTAACTCAACCAAAAAAATATTCTGCCTCAGACACGAAATACAAAAGTCTTTGGGCTGTCATAACCTGAACCTAGGTGGATGTGTTGTCTCACTCTCTGTCCCTCTGTGTACCTTTCTCTCACTGCCCGTAGTGGAGAGGTCCAAGTTCCCCGTGCGGAGCGCCATTCTGCGGACGTCCTCCCTGGACGCGATCACAGGGCCCTACCTCACAGGCCAGTGGCCCCGGGATGCCCAGGGGTCCTACTCCTCCTGCATGAAGGACAAAGCCACACAGGTACCGGCCACACTGGAGAGAAACCCAGCTCTGTGTGTGCGTGTGTGTGTTCTGAGTGCACATGCTGAGGAATCACTGACCCGGAGTTCCCCTCTTCTCACTCGAGCAATTAGAAGTGCTGTCATGCTAGCCTAGTTGCTCATGCTAGGTGAGCGAATAGAGAAGTGGTGGGATAGTTGAGTGGTTCGGGTGTTCGGACTCTGGTGTTTACCTGTAGACATCCAAGAGCGAGATGCCAAACCTGCCCATTAATGACATGTCTGTAAGTCTAGTCAATTACCAAATGGTATTGGTACATTGTACTGAACTAGCCTATTTGCTCATTCTACCTAAGCTAGCCTAGTTGCTCATGCTACTGAGCTAGGCTAGTTGCTCATGCTACTGAGCTAGGCTAGTTGCTCATGCTACTGAGCTAGGCTAGTTGCTCATGCTACTGAGCTATGCTAGTTGCTCAAGCTACTGGAGCTAGCATAGTTCTCAAGCTACTGGAGCTAGCATAGTTGCTCATGCTACCCAAGCTATCGTAGTTGTTCATGCTACTGAGCTAACCTAGTTGTTTATTGTCTTGAGCTACCCTAGTTGTTTATTGTACTGAGCTAGCGTAGCTGCTCATGCGACTGAGCTAACCTGGTTGTTTATTGTACTGAGCTAGCCTAGTTGTTTATTGTACTGAGCTAGCCTAGTTGCTCATACGACTGGAGCTAGACTAGTTGCTCATCAATCTGGCTCAGTGCTGCATTCACCAACCATAGTCACCACAACGTGTTGACGCAATGTATTCCGTAACTTTCCAACCCTGCCTCAGTGCAGATTACCTACAGATGTGGGTTTAATAAGGCCGGTAAGTAGGTTCTTATTACTTTATTGCTCATCATAACACACCAGTAAGCCTACATATGGATTTTGTGGTACGCGGTCCGCCCACGGTTTTCCTGGGTAGCAGCCTGCACATAGGAACCCACTAAATCTGGCTATGCCACTGACCACTGAATGGGTGTGTGTGTGTGTGTGTGTGTGTGTGTGTGTGTGTGTGTGTGTGTGTGTGTGTGTGTGTGTGTGTGTGTGTGTGTTGTGTGTGTGTGTGTGTGTGTGTGTGTGTGTGTGTGTGTGTGTGTGTGTGTGTGTGTGTGTGTGTGTGTGTGTGTGTGTGTGTGTGTGGATTGTTATGGAAGAATATTGAATATGTATGATCATGACATTGTCATTGACCACGGCCTCACAAACAGAAGCCTTTCGTGTGTGTGTGGCAAGCCTAATTTACATGGGCTTCATCCCTTTAACCCTTTAACCACCTCGCAGCTCTTTGTCTGGTGCCGAGGGAGTGGAGAGTGGTCCATTGGGGTCCCCTTGAAGGAGTTGCATACAGAACTCTGGGCCCGTAATTACAGCGTAGCTACATGGAGACTGGGAAGACTGGGAACGGACTGGGAAACAACAACCACCGCCATTCCCCAAGACTAAAGATTTGCAAAGATTTGTCAGTGTGATGATTGTTCTTGAGAAGATAATTCCTGCGGCTGAATAGACACAAGGCTGGAGAGTCTGCCAGTGTGTTGCCAGCCACTATCTCAGCGCGGTGCACTCAAAGGGACGTCAAATCGAGGAGAGGAAAAGGCTGTGGAGGCTGTTTTGAAAGGGAAAAAATGTTAAGCAACTCACTCCCAGCAATATAATTGTAGAGCAAAAGCACACAAAAAGCCCCTCCCCTCCCCAGCACTCCAATAATAGTCAGGCAGCACTTCCTGTTAACAAGCTAGGCCTGTGCCGGGCCTCTTTGGAGACAACAACAGCAGCAGAATCCTGCAGACAAAAGCCTTGGGCCCTCTTTTGTTGTGCCACATGCAAGTTCAAGACGGCCTCTCCTTTGAGCTGTAACGTAGCTCCGCATGGAGGTGAAGCCATTTGCACCTGTCCCCGGGGCTAAGGCGCAGGGGAGGAGGAATCTCACTGCCTACCACCTGGCCCCCGCTCGCTGCCTGGCTCGCCTGGCTCCCTTTGTGAGGCGCCTGAAGAGCAGAGGGCCCCATACATATGCTAATGAGCGCTCTGGGATAGGTCTGCCCGGCCCTGGGCCCTGTGGTTAGACAACACAACACAACATCTATGAAGATTAGACTGACATACAGAAGCAGAAGCGTGCAAGTGCAAGCATGTGGGCGGGCGCACGCACACACACACACACACGCACGCACGCATCCGCGCACGCGCGCATGCACGCGCGCACACACGCAATCCCACTTAGTGCTGTATGCAACAGTGTTGTATCATGTGTGTGTGGTGTGATCCCATCACTCTGTACAGTATTATCACTCGTCAAGAGTTAAGTGTGAACGGATCCATTCTTAACGAAAATTATAGGATAAAACTGCTCGGGGAATGAGCTGTATGGGCAACCTGCATGATACACAAACCGCCTCTGAGCGTTTATCTGTAATCAGGAGCCTGAGAGAAATTTCAAGCATGTAGAAGATAAGGTGCGAGCGGACCGCAATACATGTTCTCCCCATGTGGAACCCACAGCAAGTGATAGCGGTGGTGTTTGGCTTCTCTTGTCCCGGCATGTAATACAAACAAACCAACAGAAATTCCACGGCAATTGTGCTGAAGCTGAGCCATTGCTTCCTGCTTTGAAGCGACAGAGCAGCAGCAGCAGCAGCAACAGCAGCAGCCACGGTGCCATATGTCTCTCTCTCTGTACATTCTCGCTCTCTCTCTAACCCCCCCATGGGTGGGAATCGTAATCGTGGTTAACACACTGCAGGCGGTGTTAAAGCACGCTTTATCTCCAAACAGCACATTATCAGACACAACACCTGGCGCACAGGCTTAGAAAGCACACATTGGGGAGGGAAGTGGAAGATGGTAAAAAAAAAAGGGCCTCAGAAGTAAATAAAGGTGGGGAGTTTCTTAACAGTCTCACAATGTGTTCAGGGGCACCGTGTCAATAAGGACGCTGTACTCAACTGTACTGCGAACCGTGTGACAAAATCTGGGGGAGAAAGGATATCTAATGCTATTTAACCATTCCATGCTGCAAAAACCGGTAAATGTTTTTGCATGTCTTTATAAAATGATAACACAGTTTAATATGACAAATGTGAATTCCCACAAAGCTGTGTCCTCTGACACATACAAATGCAACACACACACATGCAAATAATGATGAATCCTGCGATTCAGATCTAAAAATAGAAGGTCAATGTTCAGGTCAAACTAATGACGGGCTTTCATTTCCGCTCTTATCCGCTCGATCAAACTCTTATCTAATAATTTATAACTTGGTTGCACTAACTGACAATAATAAGGGTTCGCTTCAACTGAATATATGTTTTTGTCTGTTTTTTTTGGTGCTATTGTCTATTAGAACGTGAAATTACCAACCACCTTTTTTTTTTCTGTCTACTTTTTATTCACCATGTGCACCACCCGTTTACCAAACCATTTACACCACCAGCCAGCCAGCCACCGAACCAGTTGAGCACAGAGCCCACTTCATCTCGTGGGGGCGACTCGCCTTCCCCCTTCCACTCCAGCCATGCGTATTCTGTATGCACGGATTAGGCCACGGCTCTAAGCCTGTCCACATTTGGCAGCCGCTTCAAACAGAACCGAGCCAGTCCCTAAGCCTCGTGCGCACAAAAAAAACCTTAAAGCCAATGGCTAGCGAACACATCTGCCATGCAGCGTGGCCCGGGCACAGTAGCGTCTTTATGAGAGCACAAGCAGTCATTTAAAGGCCTGTCCTTTCCACGGGGGCTGGGGGTGGGGGCAGGGGGGGCAGCGCCAACAGGCCAGCCAAAGCTGCTGGCCTGACGGGCGTTCTTCCGAATTCGCTCGGAGGTATTCCATATCATCGCCCGTGGCTGCTGTGCTCCCCAGAGGACCTCAGCACAGACCACAGAGGCTGCAGTATTCGGGGGGGGGGGGGGGAGTCAAACACCAGGCAACGAGGCGACGTTGACATTTAGGACGGCCCCCGCACCACTGGACAAGGCTGTTATCTTTTTAGACGTTTGAGGATTTGTTTGAGCGGTTGATATGGCCTAATCGAGGAGTGCTGGGGGGGGGGGGGGGGTACGTGGCGGGGGATGTGGTCGAATGAATCATCCCCAGTTCTTTCTCTGCTTTTGCATATATTTACATAACTTAACCGTTTCCCTGTTTATGTAATTGGAGCCCAAGACATGTAGCCACAGACAGAACTGACTTTATGTGCTGGAGAACGTTGGATGTGTGACATTTATCAGGGCTGTTTTCTGTGAAGGTCTTTCTGGGGTTTGGGAGGGGCTGCGTTCAAAGCCCATCCTGTAGTTTCACTGTTGGCCGTGGGCACAACGCTGATTCACTGATTGATGTGCTTTGCACCATTAAATTCAACATGTTAAACGCTGGTATTGGTAAACAACAATAATCTGCAGTGCACATTTTGGAATGTGTTAGTTGAGTGTGAGCATGCTTTGTTGCATGCTGCTCATCTGTGAATTTCTAGATTACTCATGCATACGTTACAATTATGTATATTTATGTTGTGTGTGTGATGGGTACCTAGTAGGGCTAGGTACCGATCACAGAGTGTATAGAAAACTCAAATGAGTTGCTAAAATATATGGGATTACACTCCCACTTGTTCCACCCATGCACTCAAGATTGAATGCAACTCTGGATAAAAGTGCCTTCCAAATGGCTTGTATTTATATGTTTATGTGTTGACTGTGCCTGCATCTCCATGTGCTTCAGACTCCAGGTCCCTGGATAGACGAGGCTCCAGACCAAGGAGGTCCCCACCAGCGGTCCGCCTCCTGGGGCAGCGCAGACCACCTCAAAGAGGTAGGCTAACTCACACAGCCACCTCAAAGAGGGAGGCTAACCCACACAGCCACCTCAAAGAGGTAGGCTAACCCACAGAGCCACCTCAGAGAGGTAGGCTAACTCACACAGCCACCTCAAAGAGGGAGGCTAACCCACACAGCCACCTCAAAGAGGTAGGCTAACACAGAGCCACCTCAGAGAGGTAGGCTAACTCACACAGCCACCTCAAAGAGGGAGGCTAACCCACACAGCCACCTCAAAGAGGGAGGCTAACCCACACAGCCACCTCAAAGAGGGAGGCTAACCCACACAGCCACCTCAAAGAGGGAGGCTAACCCACACAGCCACCTCAAAGAGGGAGGCTAACCCCCACAGCCACCTCAAGGAGGGAGGCTAACCCCCACAGCCACCTCAAGGAGGGAGGCTAACCCCCACAGCCACCTCAAGGAGGGAGGCTAACCCCCACAGCCACCTCAAGGAGGGAGGCTAACCCCCACAGCCACCTCAAAGAGGGAGGCCTACCAACACAACTTGCCCTCAACCAAGTCACACATACCTCGTTAACAGCAACCGCCAAGAGTATAGGTCCTCTGTCTGCTAGCACTAGCTTAGCACAAGCTGGCCTCTGCCTTACCATCCTAGCTCAGCTGAGTGCTAGCATAGCTCAAACTAGCCTCTGCCTGAAAGCATTAGCATAGCTGCAAATAGCTCTGTCTGACAGCGATAGCGTAGCACTAACTAGCCTCAGTCTGGCAGCGGTAGTTTAGCTCCAACTAGTCTCTGCCTGACAGTAAGGCTGGGCGGTTAATAAAATGTTATTTTCAATTAGGATTACGGCTTCCAACGATGATGAAACTAAAATAATGGAGCGAAAACAATTATGTTTTGTGCTACATGCATGCTGTTGCTCAGTCTCAGTCCACGGTTCTTCTGCCAACAGCGCCGGGGTCTCTCCCTCTCTGAGATTACAGAGTGGTGACTATACAGACAGAGAGGCGACTGCATCAGAGCCAAAGTAGCACATTTAGAAAAAAAAAGATTTATTTTTCAGTTGAATTATATTTAAAGTTCAAGGAAATCCGCTGTTAAAAAGTTTTTCTTTTCCAAAGTCAATGGGTAATCGGTAATGGGTAATGAGTTCACCTGGACTCTACATAACCCCCCCCCTAGCACTAACCTGCGTGTTTATATGTCTTAACACTTATTAATGGCACTTAGATTGTTGTTCGTTCTCCAGATGTTGTAGCATGCTTAGAATCACACGCCTGCCCAGCTACTTATGCAGGCAACTTGGCAATTATGAAACTCGTTCTATTCGTCTCGTAAATAGGAATGCTCGAAAACAGCTCTATTCTTATCTTCAGGTACCACAGCGATATATTGCTGCCTCTCCTTCAACAAATGTACTCTTTGTAAGTTGCTTTGGGATAAAAGCGTCTGCCAAATGCCCTAAATGTAAATGTAAATGTAATCGTGTTAATAATTGTGATCTCAATGTTGACCATAATAATTGTGATAACAATTTTTGCCATAATCAAACAGCCCAACCAGTTCAGCTCCAACTACTCTCTGCCTGACAGCGCTAGGGTAACTCCAACTAGCCTCTGCCTGATAGCGCTACCTTAGCTCCAACTAGCCTCTGCCTGACAGTGCTAGCGTAGCTCCATCTAGCCTCTTCCTGACATCGCTAGCGTAGCTCCAACTAACCTCTGCCTGAGAGCTCTAGCTTGGTTCCAACTAGCCTCTGCCTGACAGAACTATCGTAGATCCAACTCAGCTCTGCCTGACAGTGCTAGGCGCTAGCGTAGCTCCATCTAGCCTCTGTGACCCAACATATTCAACCGCAGGTTGTGCGCGTAATACCAAGACTAAACACAGATCCAGGCCTCCGAGTGTGTTTTTGTAGTTCTTGATATCGGGCCCATTCACTGAAAATGTGTTTTATTTGTCAGGATCTGAGGTCGGCTCTAAACGCTGTGCTTCTGACGGCTGGTCTGCCGAGGCCCTCTATCAGGCTGGCGTTGTGGCCAACCACCAGCCACCACACGGAGCGATTAGTCCTCCAGCTCCACAGACCACAGGCTAAATTTAACCACTCCCTCCGTCTCCCTCTTATCCCACCATAACCCCTCATCCCGCTGTGGCTTGTTGTTTTGGGAAGACGTGTGGGGATGTCGTCTGGTGTGTGTAAAAACCATACGCCTCACCACCCCCCTCATTTTCTGCTCCACCATTGAGAAGGGTAAGCCACTAGAAGGCCCATCTTCCAGTCTGGGGATGCTTCATAGTTTAGCCTGTTGAACTTCTTGATTGTCTCGGTCATTTAGCAGATGCTTTTGTCCAAAGCGCCTTACAGTGAATAGAGATGCATGTCAGGAGCAGGTAGGGTTTAGGACATCTTGCCCTACACGTAGGCTGTGGCAATTGGGGATGGAACCCAGTACCTTTTGAGCTGGGAGTGGGAACACCCTAGCCACGATACCATTGTACTGCAGTACTGTGCAGACATTGAGTCCTGAACTCGCTGTGTCCCACAGAGCTGAAAGCAATTGAAACCTGACGAGTGAAAACAATACTTCCATGTAAAACCCTGTCTGAACGGCGTGCGTGTGTGCGTGCGTGCGTGCGTGTTGTGCTAAGCCTGGTTGCTAAAGCTAAAGTTGCCTATCTTCTGCATGAATCCAGTCTGTTCCAAAGCACTGCCCTGACTTATACTCATCAATGACACGGTTGAAGCAGCAAATGACCTATTTTTATCTTTTGAAATCCCACTGGGACTACCTGGGTTTTTTATTAATATGCACGGCCGGTGGTGCTCAGCCTCAGCAGACAAACTAGAAGTTAACCTGCGGAGCCTCCGGCTTTCATGTGTGAAGGAGGAGGCGGAGGAGGAGAGCTTGTCTCCAGAGTAGCTGTCTCTGTTGACTGTTGCCAGGATTACACACACGCACGCTTCGGCCATAAAGACCACACCTTTGTCTGCATAGTCCAACTGCTTGTATTAAGCTTGGTGTAACCTGTTTTTACTCTGCTTAGACACAGCAGGCAGCTCCATCTCCCCAGTAGACCTTGCAGGCGGTATTCATTAAAACACACACTAGTGGCCCGGCTGTACAGACGCTTGTGTGGGAGTTGAAGAGCCCGCCCTATGTGAAGGTGAACATGCATTGTCACATTTTATACGAGGCGCCGCTGAGACGAGGCTGCGTAGGCTGGGGGTGGCTCAGCACCAAGTCGACACGTCTCATAAATCAAAGCCTGCGGTGCTGGACGAGGTCAGAGGTTAGGCTGCAGAAAGTTATTTACTGGCTCTGAATATCAGATCATCATTCAGGAAGGAGTAGGCATCCACACGCCTTGGCTTGCCGGCAGCGCCCTCACATGATCTTAGTTGTATTATGCCTCGCTCCAACGCACGCACGCACGCACGCACACACACACACACACACACACACACACACACACACACACACACACACACACACACACACACACACCTCTCAGATATCATCACCTGAAATATGATGGCAATGGATTGTATACAAAAACTGTAACTATTATTTTACCATCCAGACTGACTGAATGAGCATTCACATCTACATAAATATAAACCATTTTGTTCCGTTTCCTGTTGTGCTCCTATTTCACAGGCACACCCAGCCCCCCCGCCCGCCCCTGACACACATCACAGCAGCAGCAGCAGCACACCTGTAGCCCACACATTAAAACCATAAACCTTTTCCTCTCCTCCAGCAGATCGCAAAGCTGCGTCTGCAGCTCCAGCGCAGCAAGCAGGTCAACCGCCAGGGCAAAGACAAGGAGCACGGCGCCACGCAGCAAACCCAGTACACCACCGCCTTCCCCGGAAGCCTCCAGGTGAGGCTCCGCCAACGGAACCACATGTGGCCAGACACTTTCAGAACCATGGTTCTCAAAGTTTTTAGTCATATGTATCTCGATTCAAGACACTGGTTCGATTCAAGACACTGGTACTGACTTTCATGGCTGTCAACGGAACCGCCCCTACCTACCTCCAAACGTTAGCCAAATTAGTTAGTCACCCTATGCCCAAGCCCGAGTGCTCCGCTCTACAACTTCCGCCAAACGACTGGTACCACCTTCACTAAAGGCAGCCAAACATCGCTCTCTCTGCATAACCCCCCCCCCCCCCACTTTCCTCTGATAATCCCAGCACTAACCTGCGTGTTTATACGTCTTGGCATTTATTAATGGCACTTAGCATTGTTGTTCGTTCTCAGATGTTGTAGCATGCTTAGAATTGCACGCCTGCCCAGCTACTTATGCAGGCAACTTAGCAATTACGAAACTCGTTGTATTCGTCTCGTAAATATGAATGCTGGAAAACAGCTCTATTCTTATCTTCAGGTACCACAGTGATATATTGCTGCCTCTCCTTCAACAAATGTACTCTTTGTAAGTCGCTTTGGATAAAAGCGTCTGCCAAATGCACTAAATGCAAATGTAAATGCCTCTCAGATATTCTTTACAACAAATAAGATGATATGCTCTTATTGGAAAGATTTACCGAACTTGTAACGATGCTGCTATTCGGATTTACTAAATTGTAGTTTAAGGGTATATTCATTCATTTGACAGTTGTTCAGAACCAATATAAAAAAAAATATATCGTAATTGTTCAAACTACCCTAGGGGCACCCGTACCCCCATTTGAGAAACACTGCTGTAGTAGGTCCACGTTGTGTGAGGTTCTGGGTTGCCACGCACCATTTAGATATCTGCACAGGCTGCCATGCACAGTTTCTGGTTGAAAAGGCCCCGCAGTGTTTTGTCTTGACCGAGTTACCTTTTCATGACCTTTTCATTGCTAAGCACATGGTTTCACGTGAGTGATGGATGTTGTTAAAGAGCAGGTAGTGGTAAGGGAAGCTTGCTCAGTGATGCAGGTTAGGCTGCGGACATTGGGGTTCGAACCCAGCACTTTCCGGGTGGGAGTACAGCACTATCCTGCCCTGCTGTGCTAATATACAATCCTAGATGGCTGCCCTCTGCACCACGCCATCACTGCAATAGAAACCAAGTCAATTGATTTTACCCTAAACCTGTTTGGTAATTGTGACAGCATAGCAGCGATCTAACTCGAAAATAATATCCATCACATCTGTGGTTTCATACCCTAGAGAGTGACCTGGAAATACGTTCATGTTGCCTAAATGATTTCCACGCTGTCTTCACCCTTCATGGGTTGATAACGGTGGCTTGGCTTGTCAAAACATGTGGTGTACTTTTGAAACGCCACACTATCGGTGAAATCCGTACTTCCCTCTCGTAGATAGACACTGGGTGTTTTGTAATAAAGTCAAAAAGGGTGGAGGCAGGATGGTGTCGTGGTGACTCCCAGCTGAAATGTGCTGGGTTCGATCCCCAGTGTCCGCCTGACCTGTAGACATCCTTGTGTTGACCTAACCCCTATCTTCATGGTATCTGAAATGAGCCTCGTTGGGAGAAAGTGTCGGCTAAATGACATAAAAAAAGTCAACAAATCAGCCAGCCTCTGCTCTCTTCCTGGTCTCTGTTGATCCCATGACTTATGGTTGTGGGGTGAAAGTGTTGCAACGTGCCAAACGCAACTAATTACTTCCAGTATCGCATGCTGCTCTACACAGCGAGCAGAGAACAGGAGATGGGTAACTAAACGATAGAAGAAGCCATATGAATATCACGTTCAGCCACGTTACCTTGTCCGGCATTTCTCTTCCTGAGGAACCTCGGGCTAGGATTAATGTTGCTAGAGCTTCACATTAAGGATGTGCTCTTTCTTGTTTATAATGACTTAAAATTAGAGATTCAAACATACGCTGTGGCCCAATTTCCGATGCATCGCTCAGTGTGTTTTTCCACGAATTGAGAAAGAGACTACAGATGTGAATGTCCTCTCGTCCAGCTCTCTCTCTCTCTCTCTCTCTGTCTCTCTCTCTCTATCTCTTTCTTTCTCTCTTTCTTTCTCTCTGTCTCTCTGTCTCTCTGCCCATCTCTCTGTCGCTCTGTCCCCCTCTGTGTTGTGAGTCCAGAGATGCAGCAGCCCTGCATTGTGTTGTTCACCAGATACGCTAAACGGGGTGAAGATGGAAATGTATGTCATGTACAGTATACCTCGGGCCCTGCCAGCCATTACCTGCACCAGCTGCAGACGGAGGCCCATTAGTTGTGCCCTGATGTGGGAAGTAATGTATATAATGTTGCTGGGTGGAGGAATTTCCCTTTGAGGAGAACGCCAGTGACAGTTAATTTTGGACCAGCGTGATTTGAAGGGAACATGTTGAGGCATATCTCTCTCTCTCTCTCTCTCTCTCTCTCTCTCTCGCTCTCATATGTTAATTTTCTGACATAATCCCATAGTACGGATCTGCACCTTGTTATTATATATATATATATATATATTATAATATATATATAGGCCTACACCTGCTTATTATGTATACCTTGCTCATATGCTGATTATATTTAATTATCAAACCTAAAGGTATTTATTCATTGTGATGACTTTATATTCGGATGTGAAGACTCCTGGTGGTTGTACTGGGTTGTCCTCAACCTCAGTCTAACGTGAGAATTGTGTGTGTGTGTTCCCAGCCCAAGGCCATGTCCTCAGGCCTGTCTGTGCCCAAGTGTCTGATCTCCAGGGTGCCCAGCTACGTGGAGGGCATCAACCATGAGCTGGAGAACGTCTTCATCAGGGAGGACTGGGGGCAGAGTCTACAGGTGAGACAGACAGACAGACAGAGAGACAGTCGGTCAAGACAGACAGACAAGACAGTCATTAGCAGCAGCAGTACACCAAATGTTTGCCAGGCTGTTGTGTGAATCTGCTGTATCCTATTGCCAAAACAGAGCAGTGCGCACATTACACTATTCACACTGTAGCAGCCATCACCATCTGGCCTGCCATTGGCCTCTCTGGCTGCCCTTTGCACACAGACATGCAGTGTGTGTGTTGTGTGTGTGTGTGTGTGTGTGTGTGTGTGTGTGTGTGTGTGTGTGTGTGTGTGTGTGTGTGTGTGTGTGTGTGTGTGTGTGTGTGTGTGTGTGTGTGTGTGTGTGTGTGTGTGTGTGTGTGTGTGTGTGTGTGTGTGTGTGTGTGTGTGTGTGTGTGGTGCAGAGCCCCATCACCTCTCCTCAACTATCTGTCCTCTTCTCCTCTCACCCCGCAGGCCATGGACGTAGTGGACGGCCGCCGGGCTCCCTTCCCTCCCCATCGCTATGGCAACGGCGGGGACACGCGCGACACGGACACGCAGGCGCCCTCCAGCAGCAGCGACGGCAGCCCCTCCCCCCGGCCCGGCAGCCCACGCTCAGCGGGAGGAAGCCCCTGCTCCGTGGAGGAAACCGACAAAGGTACGAGGGGAGGAGGAGGAGCAGGAGGACGACGATTGTGTCGCGTGCGCGCAGCTCCCAAAACAAAGGGAGTTCCTCTGTTTGTTTTCCTCCTGCTGGGCTTCCTGATGTCTCTGCCAGCGAGCGAAGGAAATGAGTGATCAGCACACAGCCCAAGTATGCAGATCAAATTCCACCACAGAGCCACGGTCGGCCCGTCCTCGGCCTGGCCGCACACCAGCCATTGTTCTGCCTAAGGTCCCTTGCAAAGTGTCTCCATGGTGATGCCATGGTGGTGGCTGCTGGTGGAAGCCACAGATGACGATGATGATGTCTGTCCGGGTCGCTGATGACAAACAACCAGTCACGCCCGCCTCGCTCGTTTCAACAGCAAACTGTCAAATAGTTGTCACTGTGTGTTCCTGTTTTGTGTGCCAGGACAATCACGGGACATTATGAAGGAATGTAAACCTAAGCAATGCCTTGTTGTCCACAGACCTGCCCAAGTTTGCCACGTCCCCCAAGCCAAACAACAGCTACATGTTCAAGAGGGAACCTCCCGAGGGCTGTGAGAGGGTCAAGGTGTTCGAGGAGTTGGTGTAAGTCTGGCCTTCCTCGCACAATGGCACATGTTCCCATCACACTTTACAGTGTGATAGTGTGATGGGAACATGGATGAATGTGAAGGAATTCACATAAATGTATAAATGTGACTGTGTATTGGCTCAATGTAAACGACATGTGTCCATCTCTCCATCAGGTCCGACCGGTCCAAAGGATTCCCACTCTTCTCCTGTCCCGACAAAAACAAGGTCAACTTCATTCCCCGGGGCTCCGCCTTCTGCCCCGTCAAACTCCTCTGCTCCTCCCTCTATGCCTCCTCCGTTTCCCCCTTGTCCTACGCCGACCTCCGTTTCCACAGTAACGGGGGCGGCAGCAACGCGCCGGCGCCCGCCGCGACGCCCGCCGACAGAACCAAAGACGCGGCCGTGCACATCACCAGCAACACAGACGGCGCTCACGCTCAAACGGGCACGGATACAAGTGCAGGCGTGGGCGGCGAGGGCCCTGCTAATGCGCTCGTCAGCAGCAGCTAGACTTCAGGCAGCGGCACATGGGACCAAACCCCCAGCCCCCTCCAGCTGACTGGATCACCTGACCTGGATCACCTGACCTCCCCCACCCCCCTCCCACCCGCGCATCCACTGAAGAATGTAAAGCACACTCGCCATGCGGGGAGATGAGTCACATCAGCCTTCTGCTGTCTAACCAAACCAGCACCGCCTTCAGGATGGAGGAATGTTCTCTTCTCTCCTCCTCACTCGCTCGCTTGCTGATTGACACTAAGCTCCCCTTTGGCAGAGACGTGGAGAACACGATCTTCAGGGGAGATGTGTCTGATTGATTTTGGCAGTCGGTGATGTGTTGACACCAAGGAAGAGTTTTTTTTTGTTTTCTTTTGTTTCAGTTGAAGACAAAAAAATGAAAACAAAGAAAAAGGACCAAAACAGGAAGAGCCATGACCTCCATTAACCGCTAGTGTTAGCCAGCAGGGAATCCATAATTCTGAAGAACACAACCACCCCCCCCACACCCCACCCAACCATCACCACCACTTACAACTCCAGGGTCCCTGAAGTTGAACAACATTTTGGGCCTGGTGGTTGTGTGCTGAGCTGTCTGGGTGCTTGTGTTGTGTCTACTACTTCCGTGTGGCCTTGGTTCTCACCCAACAGGTGATGGCGTTGAGCATCTTTGGAATGACCCCCTTTCTCTCACTACTAACCTAGTAGTGTGTGTGTGTGTCACCAACCGCCCTCATGGTGACCGCAAGTCAATGGGCCTCGTTCACCAGGCGGCCATCTTGGTTGTAAATGCTAGCCAAGGGGATGGAATTGCATGTGGAAGATGGCCGCCTGAGGAATAAGCCTGACAGCACACAACGCTTAGCGCTTTTTTGTGCAAAACGGAGAGGAAATAAAGACTGTTCAGTGTATTGTGTTCTGTAGCGAACAGTTTTTAATCAAGAAAATTTCAAAAGGAAAAAAAACCTGAAAGGGAGTGCAGGGCTATGACAGGGGAACTGTTCTGTTAATGTTTGATCGTTCTAACCAGCTTATTTAACCGCTTGGTGTTCAGCCAGCTACTAGCTTGACCCAGAAGCTTTTCCACACACTGTTCAATTCTAGTTTTTTAGCTGAAGCTAAGCAACTTAGCACACGGCCTAGCCGCCGCTACGGTACTAGTGCAGCACAGTGGACACAGGGAACCAGCCTTAATATATTGTACATATGGAGCTAGCATGAAAGCTCACCAACAATGCACACAACACGGATACAGGCGGCACATATCTGATCATATGTGAGCCAATGACTATTAATACAATGACACAAAGCTCCTCCCCCTGCCCCCCCCCCCAGCAACCAATCCAATGAAGAGAAACTCAGGTGTTGTAGAATGTATTACTTAAGTTCCCCAGGGGACCGCGGCAACAGTCAATCATTCCCGAGTCACAACTTTTAAGTGCTTTGAAAACAGCCAGAGGGTCAGCGTGAGTGTGAACCAAACCAAGATGTTTCTCATAACACACACACGCAGATATTTCAATGTTTCAGGTGCTACGACACAATTCCAGAGATCTGCGTTTCGTTGGTTGGCTGGGAGCACAGATTCCAGATTAACACGATTAGCTCCTTTGTGCTAAATCGATAGCATGGCTAGTGCTAGTAACATTTTGGCAGACTCCCTTTATTGTAAGTGTACCAAAGCAGATCGCAAAGATCAGAAGGACTAACCCCATGATTAGCAGACGCAAAGGACTTATTTTTTGTAGTGCCTTGTACCTTGTTTTGTCAAACTTTGTTGAACATTTTTTGTGTGTAAATAGTTTACACAGGACTAAGCACTTAATTGGTAGTGACATGATAATCTGAATTTAATTACCAGTGAAAACAATCAGATATTGAGTGGTGTTGGAGAGGAGTTGGACCACGTTAACACAATGTTTGTTTTAAACGATTCAGATTGCCTAACTGTTAGGCAATCTTAATGGTTTAAGTTTCTTAAATTGGCCAGTTGTTTGGATCTTGTTAGGCCTATAAAAAGTCCCCGCCCCCCAAACACACAGAACCCAATTAATAACTAGACTCGTCGAAAATGTGCATTTTCTGAAGAAAATGCATGTGGTTGCATGAGCCAACTCGTCGTTTGTACAATTTTCTGTGAGCATGCTGACATTCTAATGCTAGCAAGGCCAATACGCAAACATGCAACGCTTCAAGGCCCTGGGCCACTTGGAAACGGACTTATGATTGAATGATGTTGGCTCCTTTGCATATATTTCTTTGGGCATAACTCTGCCATTTTTAACTTGAATTGAAAGAAATATAACTCATGGTCGAGCACATCTAAGGAGCATGCCTAACAAATGTTGTCATATGAGTTCATGGCTCATGAAAAAAAAAATTGTACGTTAAACGTACAAAAAATCTATCCATATTGGTCCTTGAGGCAAAAATATTCAGGATGTGAAATGAGGCCCATACAACGTTTCTGAATTGTTGGGTCAAATGGGGCGAGTGCTCATTGGTCAACTTTGACCGCGAGTTATAGTGTCCCCTGTGGTTAAAGTCGTACTTAACGTAGATTGGCTTAAGCGTGCGTAAGCACAGTAAGCACCTGCAACAGTGGAAAGTTTGAATTTACCCTATGATGTAATTTTCTACACCAAAATGTCCTCATTGCTTAAGGGGGATGTTTTTAAAGTTATACATCCCTCAGCGACTCTGAAGCAAACTTGTGATCGATTGAATAACGTTGGCTTATTTGCATAGCTCAATGAAAAATTATATAAACATTCTGATCAGGCAGAGGAAAGCAGCATGTGTCGCAAATTTGGTGTCGTTAGGATTTACGGTAAATTTTCCTAAATTTTCCAGGTTTTACAAAACTTAAAAGGGTACAGAAAACCCTATCCAGAGGCTAGGTTGGACCAGGAATTATATTGCCCCTTTGGTGAAAATGGTACCACTTTTTAAAGACCTGCTGGTTCTGGTTTCCATTTGTGACAAATTTGACAACTTCTAAATGTTCAAGTTTGGAGTGGTTAATTTCAGCGTTTTGACCCATCCACTTTAAATAATAAATGGTAATATTGAAATTTATATAAAGTACTATTTTCACGATAAAGCGCAACACTCTGATGTATGAACAATTTGCATTGGTTCGGTGTTTACCTCAAAAACCGTAAGGGGTGATAGTTACGGAAAATTAGGCAAAAGAATAATAACTTTAAAAGAAGATGCAGAATAAAGAAGGGTTGCTTAGTCCAGTATGGCATGGCCAAACTTCAGATAAATATTGTTTTTTCCCATTCCAAAACATAAAGTGTGCCAAGCCACTTGCACAACAAACCATAATGCTAATGAAATATACAACACATTCCACTCTGTTCATTCACCATTTCACCATGGTTTCCGTTCACAGCTTCAGGAGTTTCAACTGCACAAGCTCGTGTTTTTTTCCTTTGCATGCTTCTGGTGCCGTGCAGTTAAATGACGCTAGGCGTTCCTGGCACTAGTAATCAAGTTCTCCTGTGGATTACCTTTTTATATGTAGATGTTGTTGGTGTTTTTCAATAAAGTCAACAAAAAGGCACCCTGGTGGTACTGTCTGTTGCTGTCTCACAACAAACCTGCACCATGTGTTCATGTGTTCATGTTGTTACTGCACACCAACGTTGCTGTAACTGCGGCCAACTTTAACCAGGCTTTTTTTTTTGCTTTTACAGTTTGGGTGAGCTGGAATATCTGAATACAATCAGATTGAGTTGTGCAATAGGTCAACCAATTAGATTAGTTTGATCAGGTCCCCTTCGAGCCCTTAATATTAAAGGCTACATTTACCCAGAAACCCCTTCACAAATCTGGATGTTTTACCATTGAAATGGATACAAATATTCTCTTGAAAAGAGCAAAAATTAGGCACTCACTGCATTCACTCTTTAATATACAGACAAATACTTGTCACATGGCTTGAATATCAAAACAGAACTGGAATTATGTTTTTAATTCCCCTCTTAGTAATAGTTAGAAAATAAATAGTCAACAACCACAATCAAACTGCAGGCTGCAACAACTCGGGTGAAATACGTGTTTTTTAATTGAAGCCAATCATTTAAAAAAAATGACATTGGACAACCTGACTTTCACAGATCTTGCTGTCCCTGTGGTTTGGTTTGAGCATGTGATCACTAAAATGGCTGAATAATCCAAGAGTGCTAAAATAGTCTGACCAGTCATTAGAATAAGGCTTTTATAGTGCAGCATTATAACCCAGATTAATAGAATATGATTCCACCATTATGAAATACAGTGTAGGCAAAGTGTTTTTCAAAAATAATAGCGGGGGTTCGTGAAATTCCCCTGTAATAATTTCAGTCTAGTTAAATAATCCAACATTAATTATCACCTACAAGACAAAATAAGTAGACATTCAACATGCTACATGCAGAAATATATGAATATGTATAAAATATGAACCTGCCATAGTATCCATGTATGCCATGGGTATTTGAGAGAGTACAAATAAATGCTCTTTCTTACCAGCTATTGAAAATCAACAATGAATATTCTGGCAACTAAGTGACTAATATGCATGTTGTGATATGTACAACCTCAAGGCTGTAACAGAATATACAAAGGTAAAGGGGACCGTCAGGTTAAATATGATAGCAGGACATGTAATCAAGAGAAAATTGTGAACTTCCTTTGGCTGAAATATCTCCAGATCTCCATCTCCCCCGATTTAGAAGATTCTTGAGACCGGTTTCAATCCTTGAACCAAACACTGAACCCTAATAATATCCCCTCTGGGGCAGCAGCACCATCTCCAGTGGAAACACTGGTTATTCAAACTCCTTTCCAATCGGCTCAAATCGGTGATGTCAGTGGACAACGATTTGAGCCGATTGGAAAGGAGTTTGATCCAAAAGAGCTGTTGAATGGGCTGTTTTTGGTTTAATGCTAGTGTTGGGTTACCCCTTTAATAAGACTGAAACACCTGTCCACTGCAACTACACTAGTCTGGCCTGTGTTAACTTTAGTTGTGTTGTTGTTGTTGTGGCTAGTTTCTGTTGACTTGACTGCTGAAGTATGAGTTGGGAGTCAGCGGTGTTTGCCCTGACAGCACCGTTCAAAAAGGTTTCATAAGATGTCTTGTCTCTCAATAACCCTTCTCTCTCCTCACCTCTCATTGTCTGGACTTGCTGAGCTCAGCGGTTCAGTGTACACACTCGTACCCTGACACTGTGTCTCTGCGTAATGCTCTTCTCAACCCTTGTTCCGTGGTAATTTTTGTTTCACAAAGTTGCTCTGCCTGTTTGTAATTTCCAATAATGATTGGAGAAAGAAAAAAGTTGCGTGGGTGCACGTCAAAATGTACAACTTTCTGTCGACAGTTCAGTTCATTTTGGAGGTGCAGCTGTTTCTAAACAAACACACACTGAGGTATCCATGCGCTGGGGGAAAAAAAAAGTGTAAACCAACATGAAACAACAGGTAGAACGAACTTAAAGATGCTGTAGTTAAGACTTAAAAGAGGTATAATTTGAGTGTAATTTTTAGGAATGCCACAGCCATCCCTCTGGGCTGTTCGTGAAATGCTCTCTCCTGGTTGACTGCGCCTGCCTCTGAATAAGGCAATTTAGAATTCGACCACACAGGCACTCATTTCGGACCAATTAGAGGCTCTTTTCACTGATTTGTTTGGGGAATCCATCTTGTTTATCAATGACACGCGTACACTTATCACAGCTCCGCCACAGGTGCTCAAATACAACACTTCTCAATTGCGGAGAAGTGAGGGCGGGGTTTGTTTAGTTTCCGACAGCAGCTTTGAGAACAAAAAAAGTATTGAAGCAAACAAGCTTGTATGGCAGATGTTTTTTTTAAATGTATTTATTTTTGTAAGTAATTGTCCACTAGTACCCGTTTGTAAAGCTCCTCCATACCCGGGCCTTGTGGGAGCACTAATCCTATGCGTTGTGAAGTTCATCTTCTCCCGGTTTTCCCAGCGTGTCGGCATTAGAGAGAGGGTCCAGGTCAGCGAACAGGTTGAACCACGCAGAGAGGTCCTTGGAGTTTCCCGCCGTCTCTGGAAAATAAGACCACCGTGGAAAATGTCATCGTCGTCATCAGGACTACTTCGTCGCACTCCATTTTAGAATAATAATGGGGAGTCATATTGTGTCATAGTACGACTATGCCAACAAAATGGCGGAAAAGTTGAGCCATTTGCCTCATTGGTGGCTTCTGCATTGGTCCTCCATTGCTATTTTTCATGCCAATGGTCCAACTTTCCACTTTTTTTTTTTTTTGCATAAACAGAAGTGAGATTGCAGCCCACCATGTTTTCACAACACGCCTCTGGAGCCGTACTCTCCTGCATGAGAAACTAGTCCAGCACCATGGTTCCCCGTTAGCCCAGGCTAGTGGAAGAGGTTCCACAGGCCTCGCTTGTCCCACGCCGGGACTCCGTTCTGGCCTAAGCTTGCTTTATCCATGGAAAGACTCGGTTTGCTCCTCGAGTGCTTCTGAAGCACCCATAAACACAGGCTTGAGCTGAAAGCGCTCCCTAAAACCCCTTTGATGGCGTATGGTTCTCTCGGAAATAAATTACTTCATATGGTTTACTCATTTGGCGCGTGCCTACCTTTCGCAGTCGGTCTGGAGGAGCTCTTATTGGCTCCAGATGATTGCTCTGTTGCCGGGGCGACGGGCTGCGGAATGCTCTTGGCCCAATCTAAAATGGAGATGCAGAGTCTGAGTTGATCGGTGAGCGACGTTTAGCACGTCACGGCCCCGTCCAACCCATAATTCATCACAGTTTCTCGCAGAGGAGCGATTAGAAAAAGTGACGTGGGCGGACTTTGCAGCATAAACAACAGATCGGCAGAGTAAACATGGTCTCTCATGACACAAATTACAATCAGCTTGCTCCGTGCTGAGCCTGGACCGGAGCGGCGTGTTAATGCAAGTCAGAAGCACGTTAAAAAGACCTGTTCCCTGTTCCCCCAAACCACGCGCACGTGAAACAAATTGGAACAAATGATGGACACGGCGCACGCAAAGTGTTGAAATGTGACTAAATATGGGCATACAGCGCTTTCCCCAATGAGCCCAGAAGTAGTGCTGGGCGGTATGACCAAAAATTGATATCACGGTATTTTTCTAAATTCTAACGGTTTCACGGTATATGACGGTATTTTTTTTTCCATGCATAATCAAGTGTTCACAACATATTCTATTGGTTGAGAGAGGAAATACTGCTGTAGATTGACTTAGGATGGACTATTTTACCATTGTAGTGACCACTCATTAGCAGGACAATATAGGTTAGAATTCACAGCGAGCTAGCCTTGTTGACGTTATAGTTACTTGATAGGTTTATTCAACTACATTACCCATGACCGTTAGCGGGTTGATGACGTTAATCAAGGCTAGCTCGCTGTGAATTCTAACCTATATTGTCCTGCTAGTGAGTGGTCACTACACGATCATGATGAATATTGTAGA
>PIJE02000013.1:302607-307607 GCA_002895965.2 Coryphaenoides rupestris
TTGACAAACATTGTTTTAAAGTGCTCCTATTGATAAATGTGATCTAACAGAGGTAAATGGCAAATATTAACCATATATGCTGTAATATTAACCATATATGCTGTCTATATTGCTTGTAATTGAGATAAAGTAAACATCTTAAGTAATTTTTACATAAATTGTTATGGCTTTATTGATTTAAAAACTCAATAATGCGGTGGGTCCATCAGACCCACGAACATTGGATGAGAATCAAAAACATGACCTGAACACAAGGGTTAATGTGCAATGTCTAGGTCAATAGATAAGAAGTCCTCATCTGTAATGCTGTCTTTGCCGTGGATTTGAGTTGGGCTGACTGAAGCTGTTGGCAGAGGTCTAATGGTTGGTCCAGCAGATGAGGTCACGGCTGATTGTGTCATCGAATGCCTCCCAGCTAATGAAATTTGGAGTCAAAGTGAAGCTAACTAGCCCACGCTGGGTTCAATCTCATGTCCTTTAACTTACAAGGACCCACATACCGAAAGAAGCATGTTTCTGAGGTCAACGGTTCCATGGTTCCAGACCTGATTTAATGACAGCGCCATCTACCATGTATCGCGGTCATCTTTTTACCTAGCACGTGGTCCTTCACACACTTCCAATCCAATCCAATCCAACTTTATTCATATAGCACATTTAAAAACAACGAAGTTGACCCAAAGTGCTTTACATTGAGTCAAAACAATTTGAAAAACACAATGAAAACACTAACAAAACAAATCAAGAACAAAATAAAACAATAAAAAATAAATAAATAAATAATTTAAGAGAAGTCATACAACTAAAATACGTGGTGCTAAAATGCCAGGGAAAATAGATGCGTTTTGAGGTGGGACTTGAAAATGGGCAGTGTATGTGCAAAGGCAACTCGTTCCAGAGTTTGGGGGCCACGACGGCGAAAGCCCTGTCCCCCCTCTGTTTCAGTCTAGCCTTGGGGACAGTGAGGAGAGAGTGGTCCGCCGACCTCAGAGACCGTGGTGGTACGTACAGGTGCCGGAGGTCAGACAGATACTGTGGGGCCAGTCCATTGAAGGCTTTATATGCAAACATTAAAATCTTAAAATCGATTCTAAACTTCACAGGAAGCCAGTGAAGGGAGGCAAGGACTGGCGTAATATGCTCCCGCTTCCGTGTCCCTGTCAGAAACCTAGCAGCAGCGTTCTGTACCAACTGTAAACGTGACAGCGAGGCCTTGCTGACACCAGCGTACAGGGCTACAGGGAAATTCTGTGTAAAATAAGTAAATGAAATATAAAATGAAATGGAATATACAACAAAAATATCCAGGTGAGCAATACACATATAAATCAATGTACTAAAATATACATTGTTATATGCTGACATTCACAGAATGTCACAGAATACCTTCTCAGACAGTCAACACAACACTAGCACCAGCAGTTGGCACCAGGACTCGCACTAACACCAGTACTAGCACCAGCACTAGCAGTAACACTAGCACCAGGACCAGCACTAGCAGTAACACCAGCACTAGCACCAACACTTAGCACTGCTACCAGCACTAGCTCCAGCAGTAACACTAGCACTTATCACCAGGACTAGCACTAGCAGTAACACTTAGCACTAGCATTTAGACAACCCCCAGGTTGGTAACTATGGGTTTGACAAGGGAGTCGAGGGGGCCAAGGTCAGGGGGTGCAGCACCAGGACCACTAGGTCCAAACAAAATGACCTCAGTTTTTCTGTCATTAAAATTCAAAAAATTAAAAGCCAGCCAAGCTTTGATATCCATGAGGCACTCTAGCAGGGCTCTAAGGGAGTTTGGGTTGTTGCGTTTCAGAGGCAGGTATATTTGGGAATCATCTGCATAGAAATGGAACGAGATGCCATGTTTTTTAATAATAGGGCCTAAGGGGAGCAGATAGAGAGCGAAAAGAAGGGGCCCAAGGATCGAACCTTGGGGGACCCCGCACGGGAGGGGAGCAGAGGAGGAGAAACATTCACACACTTCTTAGACATGATCTTGGAGAATCTACATACCCCTTCATGAGACGATTCAACTTACGGTTCATGAGAAATATGACTTTGAAATATGAATGACCATTAGCATAAAGCGCTAACTTTATAACGCCACATAGCACACAATATTTTACGAAACAACTTGCCCTTATCCCACTTGATGGAGAATATTCCCAAGAGTACACATGTACACCGCTGCCTGAATCTGATAGTGTTCATGAGGAGATGATTTTTAAAGCATTATTTTAGCATTAGCATTAGCTTACCACCAAAATGGTCAAATTTCAAATGCCTGTAGTTTCCATGTTTTTTGAGATATCAACACCTGAGCCGACATGGTACAATTTGGTGGTGTCCTCTTAATGTCCAGTCCGCTTCAAGTCCCTAGCTTATTGTGGCAACAAGTTATAAACACGTGAACATTTGGCATATTTTCTTTCCTTTTGATATGCCATTTTTTCCCGCCATTTTGGAATACATCTCTTAGCTGTTAACACCCTATGAGAGGACCTGCATCCTACATGTACATGAGCCATTTCAGACCTATTGGACCTACGCTAGATTTTAAGTTAATTTTTATAACTTTAGCAAAAATTTTCCACCTGCAGAAAAATCCATCATGGCGGACTTTATGGGTTCTTGAGGCAAATTTGTTCCCCATGAGGAAATATACAAGGATACCTGTATCCTCTCCCTCCCTCCCTCCCTCCCGATCCAAAGTGTAACTCCTGGGCGCTCACTCATCACTCCGCGTGGTGTTTGAAGATTACTCCACTCAGACACATCCTCGCTGGGCATCCGGCCGGCTTAGAGGGGCCAAAATCCCTAATCCCACATCCTTCATGGGAATTCTCCATGCGCTTCAACGTGCCGGAATGCACTTTTAGACGCGAACGGAGCTAACCGCTCGCTGGCGAGGAAACAAGTGCACCCCACGGGGCCTGGGACACACGCCGGACGGGGGGAAGTTTTGCTTTGGTGGTGTGTGTGTGTGTGTGTGTGTGTGTGTGTATGTTTGTTTGTACTTGTACTTGTATGTGTGTGTGTGTGTGTGTGTCTGTGCATGCGTATGTGTCTGTGCATGTGTGTGTGTGTCTGTGTGTGTGTGTGTGTGTTTGTGCCTATGTGTCTGTGTGTCTGTGCATGTGTGTGTGTGTGTGTGCGTGTTTGTGCCTGTGTGTCTGTGTGTCTGTGCATGTGCGTATATGCATATGTGTGTATGAATGTGTGAGTGTGCTTGTGTGTCCTCATGAATAACAACATAACAACAGCATTACATATTAACCATCCACAACGCATGCATCCATACATGCACCCAGGCCTACTAATCCTATATTCCTGAATGTGCGTGTGTGTTCTCCGCTGTGTGCCCTGACTGGTGCTCCAAGCGCTGGGATTGTTTGGTGTGATGGAAGTTGGCTATGACTCGCTTCCGTACAGCAGAACACGTTCTGTTAATAAACCAGAGGAGCCCCTGGGCCCCGACGGCAGCACAGCCACCAAACAAATAAATAGACGGGGAAAAAAACTTGACTTTCTAATCTGCATGACCCAGTAATGTGAAAAATATGACGGTTGTAAGCATTGATGAGGTTAGCTTTCTCTCTCTCTCTCTCCCTCTCTCACCCCCCTCTCTCTCTCTCTCTCTCTCTCTCTCGCTCTCTCTTTCTCCAGGCTCACATCTGACCTCTGACCTCTGACCTCCAGTAAGAGCACACAGAGCTGATTCTAATCCCCCCCCCCTTCCTCATATTAATTTGTTTGTGACATTATTTTCCTTTTAGTTTAACAACCAACATCCAAAAAATGTCACGTGATAAAGCATTCTCAGATGGAAGGTTCTAGGGTCTGTTTCAGGGTCTGCTTCCAGGATCTGTTTCCAGGGTCTGTTTCCAGGTATTTTATCCAAGATATCCAGGGTTTGTTTCCAGGGACTATTTCCAGTGTTTCCAGGGTCTGTTGCAGGGTTTCTAGGGTATGTTGCAGGGTTTCCAGGGGCTGTTACAGGGTTTCCAGGGTATGTTGCATGGTTTCAAGGGTATGTTTCCAGGGTTTCCAGTGTCTGTTGCAGGGTTTCCAGGGTCTGTTGCAGGGTTTCCAGGGTATGTTGCAGGGTTTCTAGGGTATTCTTCCAGGGTTTCCAGGGTCTGTTCCAGGCTATTTCATCCAATATGTCCAGTGTATGTTTCCAGGGGCTGTTGCAGGGTTTCCAGGGTATGTTTCCAGGTTTTCCAGGGTATGTTTCAGGGTTCTCCTCTCCTCTCTCCTCCCTCTCTGTCCTCTCTCTCCCATCTCTCTCTCTCTCTCACTCTCCTCTCCTCCTCTCCCTTCTCTCTCTGCCACCCCCTAGTCCATCTCTGTCAGTATCGCCGACGGCTGGTCTCACCTCTTACGATGGGTGGTGTGGGGGGAGGGGGGGGGGGGGGGGGGGGGGGGGGGGGGGTGGTGTTTGGGCCCTGTGGGGGGCCCGGGTTTGGGTAGGGAGTGAGAGAGACACACATAAATATCAGGCGCAGACAGACCTCCACTTCCCTCCACACTAACCCCCCCCAGCTCAGAGGGTTTGCGTACCTTCCTGTGTGTTCACACTTAACGCATTCATCTCCTGATGCCGTATGGAATCACAGGGACAGGTTCACGAGGTGCTCGTCTCCTCTCATAAACCCAACCGGCCCAGCAGAACGGCATCATAGTTACCAGATTTATGAGACGCTCTCTGTCACACATCAGCTGGTGGTGGGGGGGGGGCCCCGGAGAGTCATGCGACCACAGGGATTATTCTCATGTCATTCTTTTAGATATCATCATTGGACGTAACTTCCGCTTTTCACATTGTTTCGTCTAAAACTTTTATGCAAAGTAACTAACTTTGATACAGGTAATTTAGGGGCAGGTAGGGGGGTTGGTATAATTTGTTATTTTTGTTTACTCAATGTTTAGCCCCTTTACAGCTTCAACAGAACCAATATTTGTGGTATTTTTCAGACAAATGAATTACT
>PIJE02000013.1:312607-352607 GCA_002895965.2 Coryphaenoides rupestris
AATTACACCTCACTGTATCCACCGTGTATTGACTTAAAACGCTGTAAAATGCTACGCTTTAGCTTCCATTACACCGCATAATACGCAGTTGTATTGTGTTACGCCGTTTTTGGCGGTTATAAACACAGCCTTTTCAGGCCGATTTCTTCAGCCAATCAGCGATAGCCAGAGTCAGACCAGATCAGACCAGTCCACTCATTGGGCTGATTGGTATGTGGTGTTAATGCAGTGTATAAAAGAGCAACCCAATGACCCTTTTGGGGGTGGTGTTTGGGCCCTGTGGGGGGCCCGGGTTTGGGTAGGGAGTGAGAGAGACACACATAAATATCAGGCGCAGACAGACCTCCACTTCCCTCCACACTAACCCCCCCCAGCTCAGAGGGTTTGCGTACCTTCCTGTGTGTTCACACTTAACGCATTCATCTCCTGATGCCGTATGGAATCACAGGGACAGGTTCACGAGGTGCTCGTCTCCTCTCATAAACCCAACCGGCCCAGCAGAACGGCATCATAGTTACCAGATTTATGAGACGCTCTCTGTCACACATCAGCTGGTGGTGGGGGGGGGGCCCCGGAGAGTCATGCGACCACAGGGATTATTCTCATGTCATTCTTTTAGATATCATCATTGGACGTAACTTCCGCTTTTCACATTGTTTCGTCTAAAACTTTTATGCAAAGTAACTAACTTTGATACAGGTAATTTAGGGGCAGGTAGGGGGGTTGGTATAATTTGTTATTTTTGTTTACACAATGTTTAGCCCCTTTACAGCTTCAACAAAACCAATATTTGTGGTATTTTTCAGACAAATGAATTACTATCATGATAGTACCATGATAATATCATGATAAGGCTGCTTCTGATAATTGGGTTATGGTTGTGTTCTAAAACACCATATTTTAGGTCGTATTTTAACACTTTTGAGATGTTGAAGTGGTTGTAAAAGGTTGTGAGGGCATTAGCTCTACATTATCCTGCTGTAGTCCGTAAGAGTCTGTGTGAAGAACATTTTCCCCCCGTATTTTCCAATTACAATTATTTCTGCCGGATGGCGTGTTGAGCAGGCACAAATAATGAAACGGAGCGGAAAGTTAATTTCACGTCACCACCACTCATTCTGTTTCGCTCATATTTTGTTGGTTTTGCGTCGCGTTGCAGGGCTGAGAAGCATTCATACCTGCTGATGTCTGGAGGGCATTAAAATCCCACTAATGAAATGACTCCATCCTCACTGCCGTTTTAATCTATTCACCGGGAAAGTAATTGACAAGTGTGTGCATGTGTGTGTGTTTTCTGATGGCTCCAGCTCCAAAGGACAGCTGTCACCAAAGCAATTAAAATGACAAAGGTTAATTAATTCTCTGCAGTTTTTTACCTGACACGGGCGTTTCACCATCACTGAGTTTTCATTTCCGCCGGAGTAATGGAGTTCGGACTCATTTATTTGTAATTCAAATGCGCACAAGAGAAGGAAAAAAAAAAGAACCTGGAATAATAACAACAATAACAACAGCAATACAACAAGCCTATTGTTTGGCGGGTTAATACGGCGGTATCTCTGTTGTAAAGCTGTGGCAGCGCTGATGGTGGCGGCGGTGTTCCGGGCGGGCCTTCCACGCAGGGTGTAAATTAATTCCGCTGGAGGGCACGATTGTGGAAATACATCGGAATTACCAAACTTGTTTTATTGGCTGAATGAGGTACTGTTTTTGTAATTGTCGAGGTTTGAGATAAGGAAAAGACATTATACACAATCTTACGCAGCATTGAAGTGTGTGTGTGTGTGTGTGTGTGTGTGTGTGTGTGTGTGTGTGCTTGGATGGTGATTATCAGGGGTTGGGGTGGGGGGGGGGGGGCGGATTACCACACATCTCCAATCTTCACTCAACCCAAAGGTTCTATCCTTCTCTTTACACACATTTACCCACAGAAACGAATAATGAGATGCCCACGCCCACACCTGAGGACTTTCTAATCCAACTAAATGTCAGGCTTCTGACCCCCCCACCCCACCCCACCCCACCGCGCTCCTCTACCAGGCCTCGTCTCTCCGCAGACCGGTGGAAAGGCCAGTGGTTACTCATGTGTTTACTCCTGCAGCTCTGCTGGCTGTCATTGGGACTCTGAAGGAGAAATCCCATGATCCTCTCTGGCATTTGTGACAGCGCCGGCCTGGACCCCATTTAATTCAGGCCCACTTGGAGGAGAGTTAGGAGGGACTAAGGAAGGGGGGGTTCCGTCCACACTGGGGTTTCAGGACCACCAGCACTAACAGAGGAGAATAAGAAGGGATCAGGGATCACCACTCATACCTCAGGATGTCCCGAACGGCCCCTGGTTTTGCTGCGTTTTCTCGTGTAGCGTGATCTAACCGTATCACAGCAAGCTGCTGCTTATCTTTCTCCTCTGGTGACACCTGCACGGCCTGTTATGAGTGGTGTTTTGTGATTTTGTCAGTTTAGTAATGGTGTTGTGTCCTGGTGGGGGTTTGTTTGTCTCTCCTGTCTGTCTGTGGGATGTCTGTCGTCTTTCCTTTCCCTTCCCCCCCGGCCTCTGCTATCTCTCGCCTTAGAACAGTCACCTTGCTTTAGTCCACCACAGCCGCCCGGCCAGCTCTCTCGCTCAGAATTCCCTCTGCCAAGCCACCTCCTGGATTACTCCCCATACCTAAACCCAAACACCAGCCTGCTCTGGGATTATGTCGGTCCTGGTATTCCAGCAACAGCCCAATTCTTACTGCACGCATGGAGTGAAAATCACCTGATCATCTCTGGGGAAATGCTCCAGTCTGGCCGACAGCGGTGTGAGGGAAGCAGTTTCCCGTCACCATGTCCTACTCCTGCGTTCAGGATTCTAACGAGCTGTGCCACCAGCCCATTGGCTTCCCCGTCCTTGCACTCAACTGCACACAACCATCTCCAGGAAAGATCATCATTCCACTGAACGTTTAGCTTTAATAGACCCTGGAGCAGATTAAAGTTTTCCGGATGCTGTTGTTGCTGAGCACTAAGGACTTTGCACTGAAGACTTGGATCAGCTATTGGAAGCCAATGCTCTGGATTGACAGAGTAACCTCTTAGGCCACACCAGTAGACCTCCTGTTGTCAGGTAACCATCAAGAGAAATTACATTTCTACATAATACTTTCATCTCATGTTCCCATTGTTCTGGGTTGTCCATGACTCATTAAACGTAATTGATTGGGCCCCCTTTTTCCATGCCATGTGTCTTCAGTCTGCTCTGCCTCAGTCTCTAGGCATGTTACTAGTCCTGAGATGCCCAACCTGTCCCATGTCCCATCTGAGTACCAAGACCTTCAAGCTGTTTTTACTATGCCAACCTTTCACCCTCCCATTATCATTGCGCCATCGACCAGCTGCCCAGCGCATCTCTATCCTGCAGCCGCCTCTACAAGCCTGACCAGGAGGCTACGGAGTGATACATCAAGAACTCCTTGGCAGCAGGATTCATCCATCCATCTGCTTCGCCCCTCGGTGCTGGTTTCTTTTTTGTGGATAAGGACAAATCGCTCCGCCCGTACATTGACTTCAGACAACTCACAAAAAAAATATCCTTTGCCTCTCATGAACTCTGAATTTAATTCCCTTCAGGGAGCTATAGTTTTCACAAACCTTGATCTCCGCAATGCTTACCATCTGATCTGCATCCGTGAAGGAGACAAATGAAAGAGTGGCTGAGACCTGCCAGCCGGAAGCAACTTTGGAAATTCCATGGTTGTGCTATTTCTATAGAAAATTCAATCATGAGTACAGCCAAATCGCAGCCACACTAACTGCTCTAAACTCCACCTCGAAACAGTTTCAGTCGATTCCTGTGACAGAAACGGCTTTCCAGGTGAGGATGGTAAGCTCCACCCTTGTGCCTTTCTGTCTGACCATCTCTCCCCTGCAGAAAGAAATGGTTATCTGGGCAATCATGAGCTCCTGTTGGTGAAGCTGTTATGGTGGCAGTGTGGTGAGGACCCAAATGCAACACAGCCTGGCAGATGATGGTGCTTAAACCCCAAAACTGGGTAATTGATAAATACAGTAAATGCGTACAGGTAACATGGATAAACTAAAACAGAAGCTCTTCTGTGACACAGAACAGAACACAGAAAACCATGATCCGACAAACTTGGGAATGAGACTTATACAGAGACATGAGGGGAGATTACAGATGAGATACAGCTGGGGCAGACAGGACACATCGTCGTCCCCGATTAATCTCTGCCGTCTGGAAAGCCTTCTGTCTCTCATCGGGTTATCACCCTCAAATAAACTAAATAGAAACTACCCTCTGTTACCTGGTGTCTTCTGACCCTTCCAACTCAGCCTCCCCGGTGACTTGGTGGAGTACGCCCATACCACCCTCCCTTCCTGAGCTACCAGTATGTCATAATTCCAATGGTTGGTTATCAGCCTCCACTCTTTCCATCTCTGGAGAAAAATGTCCACATCCCATCAATCAAGCCCCTATTCATCTGTGCCACAAAACCTGGCATTGAGCCTGTTCTGTGCTGTGCTGAGAGCCACAGCTCCTAACTACACCCTGGGGGATCAGGTATGGTACTTCATTTGGGCTTAAATTGTTCTTAACTGATGCTAAGAAGCTGTCTCCGAGAGTCATAGGACCTTTTGTCTTGGAGAAAGTCATCAATCCCACGGTACTGAAACAGTCTGAAACTTGCCTGTTAACTCTGCATCCACCCACCTTTCCATGTTTTCGGCCCAAAACCCATCTCCAGCGGTCTGTTGATTCCTCCGGATCCTCAACCTCCGTCTCCTCGCATGATTGATGACCCTTGCCGACATGGTCCTTCGTCTTCTAGAGTCTCGCCACCGTGGCCTGCAATATCTTTGTGACTGGGATGCACGAAGGAGAGATTTTGGATGTCTCTTCCTTAACTCTGACCTCATCCGGAATTTCCACTACCGGCTCCTGGACAAGCCCGGCGGGTCGTGACACCTGTATGCCTGCGCTTTGTTACTTTTCCAGTCAGTTTAGTATGGGTGCTGTGCGCCTGTTGTGTTTGGGTTTTGTCTGCCTGTCTATTCGTTTCCCTTCCCCATTGCCCTCCCTACCTCTCTGCACACCTGCTCATCATCTGCAGTCAGCACACCTGTCCATCATCCCGTCACCTCCGCTGCACTACCAGAACACTTCACTGCCTGTCACCACCGGCTCGCCGTGCCATTCAAGGCTTATCAAGTTGTAGCTCTGACACCAGTCCATTTCTGTTTACCAGTTACGTTGCCTGCCTGCCAGTTTGCCTTTGAACCTGTTCCCTGTGTCTTCAGGATTACCAGCCTGCCAGATCACATTGCCAGTCCACTGAGCGGCGGGCCAGCCCTCTCACTCGGTATATACCCTCTGCCAAGCCACCTCCTGGATTATTCCCCATACCAACCAACCTGCTGTAACCCCTGCCTGCTTACAAAGAAAGATGAAGAAAGAAAGATTAAAGATGGAATTGTTTTGTCCTACTTTGAGACATGTCCTAGAATCCACTTTATGGCTAGCATGTATCAGGATTGATTATTTTATTTTTTTTATGTAAACCTTTAAGTTTACTCTGGCTTTTTCAAGTTGTATATTGTTCCTCTGTGTCGTATTAAAATGTATGCTTTATTACTACATTGTTGTTTTGTATAAGACTCGGATAACAACCCCAAAAGGGAGAGCAAATCTCTCAGTGAAATGTCCAAACCAAATTAATTTGTGGAACTCTGTAGTGTACTTGTGGAAGCCATGGGAGATTAGGTTTGTTGTAAACCTGCAGCGTGGCGGGTAAGGCCTCTCGCTTAATTCCATGTTGCCGAAAATGAAAATGAAAACAATGAAAAGGAAAAGCGCCGGAAACACAAGCGAATCTCGAGGGCATCATTCAGCTCAAGGCCTCGGAGAGATATGAGAGAAAATGTCAGAGAAGAGAGGGGGAGAAAAAAACGGTTGGTACCGTAACGGGCTGGAAACATTAGTCACTCCTGTGACTTGATGACAGAAACATGCTCTCAATTTACGAGTCTGGTGATTCTAGAGGTTTCTGCCGGCCTCGATCCAAAGTGTCATAAATTTATCTTTACACTCACTCATCTCAAACACACACACATGCAGGCTCACACACACACACACACACACACACATGCAGGCTCACAGGCATACACACACACGCCTATAAACACACACACATGCACACACACACACACACACACACACACACGCACACACGCACACCTTTCTTTGAAAACAACAGCCACATATTGCTGTATCGGCTTCTATTTCTCCACCCAGCACGCCGTTAAGAGGCAGTGTGTGGCGCACGCAGCCGCGCACATTCTCTTAAAGCGTATCGTGATTTTAAATAGACCACAGCGATTTCGCCCCGAGGTGCGCGCTTAAACTTCCTAACAATTTTCTATTGGCATTTTGTTCCATTCTCCCCTTCGTCGGTGGCGAATCAGCGCAGCTACTTATCCCTCACAGTGCGTTCATTCCCCCGCTAAACGCTTCACATTGTGTCCGCGCTCCCCAATCTATGTAATGAAGGCTTTAATAGGCAATTTAAACCATCCTCCGCCATTACCGAGCGCCGTCATCGCCACTGCCCTAAAGCTGCTGCTGCTGCCGCCGCTCTCGTGTACCGGAGGTGAGATTGTTTTACGCAGAAAAGTTGGGGAGTTAGTAACGGCTTTGTTGGATGCACCTCCCTAATATGGGCCTCATGTCGTCACAAAAGCATTGCAATTTAAATAACGTCTCTATTTTAGGCTAAATGTGTCAGCATCATCACACACCCGCCCCTATAACCAGTACCTGCTCCAACCATGAATTACCTGTCTGGGATTAATAACAAAGTATTATTTAATGTTATTTCCAAATTATAAATAGCATTCACAAGTCGAGTCGACCAGGGACAGGGGAGGCAAATTAGCCTGGAAACTAGAATGTAGTCTGTTTCATATTTTTAAACCTGTCGTAATGTTCTCTCTCTCTCTCGGACACGGCATTGTCCCTGACAAATGAAGTCATAAACTAATAAAGTGATTCATAAATCAATAGGCTGGGGAGAGATGGGGGGGGGGGGGGGGGGGTCAGAGGTCAGGGCTCATCGGTGAGACAGACTGGAGAGCTGGTATATGTGCACGTTGAAGGGCCACATCTGTTTCTGTATTTCAACACAAGTGTGGTTGGTTCGTCGTGAAATATTGGTTCATCATTCCAGCACATACAATTTGGTATGTGCTGGTAATGATGGTATTTTTGTTTTACATTATATTTTATTTGACACTTTTTTCTCATTTGAGTCATCTTCGTTCAACCACAATATTCTTGATAAATGTTTGATAGGCATCCCTCTAGAAAGCAAATAATAATATTATCCCCCCCCCCCCCCCCCCCTGCAAAACCCCACCCAGAAAATCTTTCTTAGCGTAACGCTTACCGTTATATCTTACGATACGGTAAATAAAACTGACAACTTTTTTATTTTTTTTTCCCCGGTGATATTTCTGTGACCTTTGGGTGGGACATCACCCGCTGGTGTTCTTTTGTCCAGGATGTAAAACTAAACGTATTGCCATGCATCGTAAGTCCCCCTGCCAGGACCCCAGGCTAACACTCTAAAACAACCGAGCGAGTGTCCGTGGTGCTCCTTTATGGGAGCGCAGAGCGTCATTGAGCTACACTGTAAGCCCGTCCTGAATGTTTGTCTTCAATTGACTCCAGTGTTTCTCCTGCACTCCACACCTCAGCAGTGGTGCCGCGGTGTGTGTGTGTGAGCTGCACAGTGTTGATGTGCGTGTGTGCACAATGTGTGTGTGTGTGTGTGTGTGTGTGCACAGTGCCGAAGTGCGCGGTACCAGTGTGCGCGGCGTGCACGGTGGTGATGTGCATGTGCACGTGTTTGTGTGTGCGCGCACGGTGCTAATGTGCGTGTGTACAGTGTTGATTGTGTGTGTGTGTGTGTGTGTGTGTGTGTGTGCACAGTGCTGATATGCACGGTACAGGTGTGCGCATGCATGTGTGTGTTTGTGTGTGCGTGCACAGCGCTAATGTGCGTGCGCACGTGTTTGTGGGTGCACGGGCGCAGAGAGTGTGATCAGTGATTCCAGTAGTTCTCTGATGCATTCTAACAGAAATGGTCTCATACGACGGGGGTAACACATTTTTGCATTATCGTTACTGCAAATGTAGTTCAGTCTGCAATTTGTAGCCATCCCATCCTGTCTGGGTTTCATAATACTGTTGCTTCTGTTCTACACAATCAAATATGGAGGCTACATTCTATTATTAACTCATTTGTTGTGTTACTGTCCCTGTTGATGCTTCCTACATTTAGTCTAAAGTCTTAAATTAGTCTTAAATTAAACAAATAGAATTTGGGGCGCCAAACAAAATTTCTAATTATATATATATATATATATACTGTATATATATATATATATAAGGCTGATTGCAGAGGCGCAGCTGATCCTGTGCTACTGCTTGTAGGGGAAACACTGGACTCTCAACACACGTTAGAAAACGTACATTCAGTGCAGATCACGTTTGACGACTCCTCCAAACGGATATGTAGATGGGCTTTATTGGTTGTTCACTACATTTGATTCATGCACGAAAAAAATGGATACGGGAACGGCAACATCCCGCCGGTAAAGTCACGAATAATCACACACAGCAGATAAACACACACACACACACACACACACACACAACAATATAACAAGTCTTTTTCGTTTTTTCACGTCCTCCATTCTCCCATCTAATACCCACACTGAATGGTTCATTTCATTTGCTTTGACATGTTGTCGTTGGGGATGATTACTGTTGATAGATGGAAACGGACAGAAAGAGCAGGATTATCAGGGAAATACAGGAACAACTCAATTAGAGGAGAAACGCTTTCATGGGAGGTGGGGTGGTGGGGGTGGGGGTGGGGGGGGGGGTCTTCACTTGTTTTGTTGCGGATATTCTTGGTATTTACATCAATGCTATTTACACGATAAAGGTAAAGTTAATAGAAGCTTCCCCCGGCGACTTTCTCAGAGGGCCTTCTTGGAGAAGCGATCAGTCCCGTGGCGGAGGTATTCAGCTCAAAACAGTCTCACAGTCTTTTTTTAACAAACAGTTTTTAAAGTCCCTTTGTTTTATCCTTCGGTATAGCGCGGTATAACTCCACCCACATGATACCGACTGCTGGTCTGTAGCTCCTCCCCCCTACCCCCCTGTCCCCCCTTACCACACACACACACACACACACACACACACACACACACTGTCGGCCCCAGACGGGGGAGGCGGTGTAAGGGGTCACCCGGTGGGCAGGTAGGGCGTGTCGCTGTGGTAGTTGTAGTCGGGACACACCTTCTGCACCAGCTTGTAGTCAGTGCTGTAGAAGGTGATGAAGATGCAGATGACCTTGAAGGGCTTGGAGCACAGCCAGGAGACGTGGCTCTGCGTCTGGTCCTGCGGGCAGCTCTGCGACGGGTCGTGGGCGCAGAGCGTGTTCCTGGTGCCACGCTCCACCTTCTCGTACTCCACCCGGCAGTTGAACAGCTTGGTGTCCTTGGCCTCCAGCGCTGTCTGCTGCTGCTGCTGCTGCTGCTGCTGCTGCTGCTGCTGCGGGTTGAGCTGGCGGTTGAGCGGTGCCGGCGGCCCGCGGAACTCCACCGCCTTGGTGGGCGGCACCAGCCCCACAGAGACGTTGCCCTGGCCCGTGGCGTTGTGGCGGAAGTACACGCTGAAGGTGCCGTTGCCGTGGTCCACGATCTTGCCCGTGATCAGCAGGTTGAGCTTCACCGTCTTGATGTTGGAGTGGAAGTCGCCCCAGCCGAACATCTTCTTGAACTTGCCCGTCTTCACCATGGGCCTCCGCTTGGCCCGGGGCCGCGGGTCGTCAGAGTCGGAGGCGGAGGCGTTGTAGAGCCAGTTCCAGTGCTCCTGTTGGAGGTAGGAGGGGTCGGCCGCGTCGTAGCTCAGGTCCAGCGAGGTGAAGTTCTTGCGGGCGAAGAGGCTCTCGGACAGCAGGCGGCTGATGGAGATGGCCTTGCTGCTCTGGCTCCAGTACGTCCTGCCTTTGGACTTGGGGTTGTTGTCCCTCAAGTTGCCCCCGTCTGAGTTGAGGGATTGGCCGCTGGTCGCCTGGAAGGGAGGGGAAAAAAAAAAAGGAACGTTGTTTATTATGTGTTGGATGTTCCCGCGCCGCTTATGGAACCGTTAACCTTTCGAAACCACCACACAACATCACCACACTGATCGGCCATCTTTTTCCCCATGCTCATAGGATTTATGTCCTTCTTTGCGGTTAATATGTGCAAAACAATCCTGCACACACAACATCTCCCCTTCGCATGTGAAGAAGTCCTCCTTGGTGTGTGTGTGTGTGTGTGTGTGTGTGTGTGTGTGTGTGTGTGTGTGTGTGTCCTAATCGAGATTAAGGGTATTCCCTGGAGATGAATGGAGTGCGTCTTCGGTGCAGACATGGTGAAACACCAGACAATTACCTGCTGAATGTACCCTGAATGGATGATGGATGGTTCTCTTTCTCTGTCTCTCTCTCCCAACAATCCGCATACGGCGGAGAGAGGCGAGATCCCCATAGAGGCGGGGGGGGGTGACAGTGATCGGCCCACTCCAACAGAGACATGTGACAACACATCCATCTGCGCACAACCGTTTACATTTGTGCCTTAACCCCCTCTCCCTCCCCCCTCTCGCACCCCCCCTCCCCCCTCCCTCCCCCCTGCACCCCCCCCCCCCCCCCCCCCACACACACACACATACACCCCCTCGATCGATACTGTTAAAATAAGGTCTTCTCTCATTCTCCGGGGTTCACTGGATGACTTTGGAGTTGACGGTCGGGTTGAGGTTGGGTAGCTCGGGCCGGGGAGAGAGAGAGAGAGAGAGAGAGAGAGAGAGAGAGAGAGAGAGAGAGAGAGAGAGAGAGAGAGAGAGAGAGAGAGAGAGAGAGAGAGAGAGAGAGAAATTGTGAGCGGGGCAATGGTGATGGTGATGGCGGCGGCAGTGGTGGTGGTATAGCTCTAAAACATTCCGGGGGAAGTTTCTGGAGGGGAAGGGGGCCCGTTCTGCGAACTTGAGCGTGCGGTGCGGGAGAGATTGCAAACGTAGCCCAGGGTTGTTTTGAAGCACACAGCGGCCGCGTGATGGATGGCTGAGCGTCCGCTTGAATGTGACGAGAGTGATAATGCGAGGGGACACTTGTTTTGTTCCATTAGCCCGCCTTTTCCCTTTGTCTCTCGCCACGGTCGAACAATAGTCTGGCTAATAGTGTCGCAGAGATACGCGCCGCGGCCGTATCTCATGTCGCCGAGACGGACGGGTAATTTCCAAGCACATTTAACGTAACAAGTTTTTTCTTTGGGGGGGGGGGGGGGGGGGGTTGGGGGCGGAGGTCACGTTTTAGTGGCATTACAGGGAATTAAGGAACTGAGATTATTTAATGGAAGCAGAGATGATTGTAGTGGTCAACATGTTCGGCGGGAATCATAGCAGAACAAATGTAATCCAATTTCTGGCCGTGGAAAACGCTGGAGCCCGGCTTACTCGAACCCTGATGTTTAAATGGATTCCGGCGTTTAGCTTTTCTATCGCGACTAAAAAACGTCCAAAAGGCGTGTCCCCGTAATAAAGACTCATTCGATTGTCACAAAGAAATCCAGCTGTTCACCATGTCAGTGTGAACGTGGCAATTTCATTGTCTGTTGAAAGCAGAACACGATCTGAGTGGCCGACGTCCTCCACAACGAAACGACTGGTTCCCAGAGAGTAGAACAGGACCGAACAGAAAACTGAAAATACTGGCTTTGATAACACGGAGGAGACCATTAGCGCACACAACAGTGCCACTGGCGATCATATCATGAGCACACAGACCTACTCAGCGCCGCTCCACAGGAGTACAGATCAAAGTATTAGTTATTCCGTTTTTTAAAAGGGTGTTTAGTGGGGTTTATCCAACTGCACGTGAAAATCGCCCGCCGTTTCAAAAGTAGCATGTCGGGCGGATTAAAGCGAAACGGCAGCCCTACTTTTTTTGGGGTGTTGGTAAACCGTGTGAAACTGGGGTAATATCCCGCAGACTGGATCACGGTTCGGAGTCTAAAACGTCTCCGACGAGGCCTGCTGGGGAATCAGCGGATGTCTGGATTTCAGGGGGTTATGGGAGCGTGACACATCATTCAAACTTCACAAAGACCATTTATTTTCCAAGGGCTTTCTTGTCCTCCGATTAATTATGAATGTGCTCTCTGATCATTGACTGGAAATTCAGTTTTAATTGTGCAGTAATTACCTCTGTGCCTTTCTAGATCTCACCGGACTGCGACTACAACAACACAGAGAGAGAGAGAGAAGAGAGAGAAGAGAGAGAAGGAGAGAGAGAAGAGAGAGAGAAGAGAGAGAAGAGAGCGAGAAGAGAGCGAGAGAAGAGGGAGATCGGCGTGTTTGAAGAAATGCTTTGAGCAGCTAGCTTGCCGCCTTTCCCCTTCTAATGATGTTCAGTCTGCCAGCATACAGGCACCGCACCCGTTTACATGACACTGTACAATGTTAACTTAACATAGTATTACTTTACGAGGCGTTGACGTGACTTCTTATTACCCTGTGTTTCATTATATCACTTGGCGGAGGTTTTTATTCAAAGTGATGCAGACAACATCCTCATAGTATCTGTCTATCTATATGTACATAACTGCATAGATTTGACATATATTACTATCAATGTAGATTTTTTGTATTTTGTATTTAGGAGACATCCAAAGCATCTTAGAGGAGCAGGTGGAGGTTTGGGGTCTTGCTCAAGGGTGCGGGAGGGGAGGTAGACTGCGAACAATTGGTTTTGAACAACAACAACACTCCGCTGGGAGTCAAAGACCTCCACCTCTAGACTAACCTGCCCCACCCATTCCCCCTCCACCTTCCACCTTACATGACAGGTGGATGTGTGTCACATGTTGTGGCACATTGTGTTCACCGACAACATGACTCGGGGACAACAATGTGTGTTCTCGGATGTAGAAACGGTGCGGTGTTTCCTGAATGCAGATCAACTCGGCACAAGACAACGGCTTAATCCTTGTGGTGAAGACTCCTCCCCCTGCCTGTCACCACCAGGGTAGCCCGCCACCTGACAACCGTGTGCGGGGAAGAAATGGCTTTGATCTGAGCACCTGGCTGACAGCCGTAGATGCGGGCGAGCGAGCGGCAGGTTCCCCGGGGACCGCCGGCGTGTTGGGATTAGAGCCCAACCTGTAATCCAGCGGCTGCAAATTAGGGAGATCAGAGACCGAAGCGTGGCAGAGTGCTATCACAGCCTACCCTACCCTGACTGTCGTCCCCTCCTCATCCGCCCTGACTGAACTGCACTGTTTGTATCTCTCGGACCACCCCGACCTCACCAGCGTCACCCGACCCTACTCTACCAGCCCCACCCGACCCTACCCCACCCCACCCTACCCTTCCGATATCCCCAGCACCCTAATACCATATTCCTATCATACTACTATTCCCCCCCGCCCCCCACACACACACACACACACATAAACGCACACATACACACACACACACACACACACACACAGACACATACACACATACACATACACACACACACACAGAGATGACAATACACACAGAGACTCAGTGTTTATCCATGCGCACACATGCGCGCGTTGATTGTGTGTGTTTGTGTGTGTGTGTGTGTGTGTGTGTGTGTGTGTGTGTGTAAATGCGTGTGCACCCAAGACATTTCCATTAGCAGCGGGCGTGTAAATCTTTGATCCCACAACAATCGAGGATGATTTCATTTGATTAGGACCTACAGGAAAGCAATTTAGTGCTCCATTTCATTTCATTAGGATCCAACTCATTTATTGCGCTATACAGTGTATATCAGAGTGCACTGAAAACACAAATGTGAGAGAGAGGGGGTAATAGATTTGGCATTAGTGCAATCTCTTGAAAAGCCAGACATAGGTCTGGCTTGTAATAATGTAATAATCATACCATGTTTATTCAGCCTTGATTGAGAGGCATGCAGGAATGATGTTATCTGGTTTCACGAGACCATCCAATCGGCCCTAAGCTCACTCATTAAACTGTCCCGTTTCATGTTCATTTCTTTTCAATTCTCCTGTGAAACGGTCATTCTGGTCCTAACGCCGTCGTTGGGAAACGCCCACCTGCACGCAGGAGGCCCCTTTGAGGAACTCCGAGCTCGTTATCCCACCTCGTTATCGCAGCTCGTTAATCAGAGCTTAAGGAGGGGAGGAGGATCGCTAGGTAATAAGCATGGGGGGGGGAGAGCAAGTGATCTCCCATGGAAGACGCAGACCTAGGATGTATATATGAAAACGTATTAAAACTTCCAGTTCCTGTGCACAAAAACAGATAACATACACATTGCATACAATGCAAACATCAGGTGTGTGATGTCATCTTTTCGGGAAGGGGGGGAATGGACAATACCAGATAGACACACACACACACACACACACACACACACACACACATCACTCACACACACACACACACACACACACACACACACACACACACACACACACACACACACACACACATCTCTCCTCCTTCCTGAATGCCGATTTGCGGGGCTTGGAAAAATCCCGGGTAACGGCTGAATTCCGTGGATGTGATAAGAGTGGACACGACGGACAAGCTGGCAGGGGGAAAGGGGGGAGAGGGGGGAGGGGGGGAGAGGGGGTGTCTATCAGTAAACCACCTGAGCCACGCTCCCCCTCTTATCTGCTCCCCTGAGAGGCAGTGATAAGGTATCCCTAAACTATGGGGAGGGGTGGAGGGTGTGAACCACCTGACAGGGCATTGAGTATATTCAATACAACTGGACCCCCCAACCCACCTAAACACCACACCTGTGTGTGTGTGTGTGTGTGGTGCACTTTGTAGGTCTGTGTGTGTGTGTGTGTGTGTGTGTGTGTGTGTGTGTGTGTGTGTGTGTGTGTGTGTGTGTGTGTGTGTGTTGTGTGTGTGTGTGTGGAGGTGGTGGTGGTGGTGGTGGTGGTGTGCGGGGGGATTTAGGAGCAGGTGGATCTAGTTTCGAACATCACACACTCAGAATGGAAAGGATAGGCAGAGAGATAATTTTGGGGCGTGTGAATTCAGATGTTCATTCCGAGTCCATGCTGTTGTGTTGTGTGAGGAAGCTCGCTGTGACTTGACTCACTTTCCCGTCCGCTGCAGGCTTTGCACATCACCTCAGCACCGCCAGACATCGTCATCTCCTCCATAAACAGGAAGTAAGCCTACAAAAGTACGCCTCCCAGTATATAGCCCACACCCCCGCACGCGTCCTTACATAAACACACCAACCAAACACTTTGAAGACCTAACTTGAGTTAGTTCCGCCTCCCATGTCATCATCCAGGAATTAATCTGTCCCGCGGTGAAACGTGGCGAGCGTTTGAAGCGGGCCAGTTGGGGGTGGGGGTGGCGAGGGTGGTTTGATTAGGGGGGGGGGGGGGCAGGCGTTGAGCGTTTATCGGATCTCCAGATTAACTCGTTCCGGGGGCTCTCCTCTCGCGGTGGGCCGCTCAGAGGGCCCCAAATCACCGGCGTACTAAATGATGACTCGGTATACTAGCAGCGGTTTCAAAAGCGTTACCTTTGGGCAGCGCGAGATAAAACACCACGCTGGACGGACTGAGGGGGGGCTGTAGAAGTATAATAATACAAAAAAAAATATCCACCACTAGTTTTCTAACTTTGCCAGGGGATAAATACATAATCATATTATTTCACACATCGCTTGGTTCAAAGGCGGGCCGAAATAAAGTGCGCTGGGTTTCCCGCGGGTCTGTCAATCTGTGGCGGGAGCTGTAGGCAGAGGCTTAGGAAGCACCGAGAACCAAACAATTACCCTCATCCCATTAAAGCATGGCGCCGGCAATTTGCCAGCGCAGCCGGGGAGAGAGAGAGGCGCACACACACACACACGGGCTTCCAACCTGCACCCACTAATTGCCACTAATTTGTAATAGATGTGTAATCTCAATCTTAATAATAAGCGGTATTTCTTTCATGTGTGTGAACAGTCCGACGTTTTTATTTTAGTTTTTTTATTCGTTTTCGATTCTTTTTTCTTCTTCCCGCCGTTATCGCGTCCCCGTCGTGAGGAAGAACCCGACAGACGAAACTACAGACGCGGCCCTTCTGCGTAAATACAACGCAGGGTTAAAATGATTAGTGCGCTTAGTCAGCTGTGAAATTGACTTTATGGTTTTCAAGACGGTGCCTTCAATTCGATAATGGGAATTAAGTCGTAGAGAATAATTAATAGTAATTGACTTCCTTCCATCAGTATGCAAATTAAACACTGATAACACAGCGGGAGCCTTAAAGACCAGTCGAGTTTTCTCTCTATCTTTTCCTATTTTTGAGTGGGGAGGGTGGGAGGGTGTGTGTGTGTGTGTGTGTGTGTGTATGTGTGTGTGTGTGTGTGTGTGTATGGGTGGGTGGTGGTGGTGTGTGTGTGCATGTGTGTATGTGCGTGTGTGTGTGTGTGTGTGTGGGGTGTGTGTGTTATGGGTGGGTGGTGCGGCGTGTGTGCGTATGCGTGCGGGGCGGTGCGCGCGTGTGTTTGTATGTGTATGTGCGTGTATGGGTGTGTGCGTGCATGCGTTTGTTTTATGCGTGTGCGTGTGTTTTGTGCGTGTTTATGTGTGTGTATGGGTGTGTGCTGCATGCGTGTGTTTATGCGTGTGCGTGTGTTTGTGCGTGTTTATGTGTGTGTATGGGTGTGTGCATGCGTGTGTGTGGTGTGTTTATGTGTGTATGTGGGTGTGTGGGTGTGTGCATGCATGTGTGTGTGTGTGTGTTTATGCGTGTGCGTGTGTTTGTGTGTGTTTATGTGTGTGTATGGGTGTGTGTGTGTGTGTGGGGTGGGGGTGAGGAGGGATCGCCTGTAGTTGTTGCAGTACAAGGACTGTCTCGGCTCCCCTTTGATTGGTCCTCTGACAGATTAATCTAGCAGCCGGGGAGTGACTGTCTCTCGGTGGATTAAGGGAATTGGTTTGTCACCGGCGTGTCAGGGTGCGGGGAGTTGTAAGCAGGCCGGCGTGCGGCTGTCATAACACGTCTGTCTGCTGCGTCCGCCTGTCACCGCGATCCCATTGACTTGTGGCTGTAAATAAAAGGCCACGGCGTCAACAGAAGGTGGGAGGGGACTGATGGGGTGCTGTGGAGTACATCGAGACACACGCACGGCAGATTTATACAGCCGAGCGTCCACGTCTCGTTGGTGACGTGATGAATGCATCGGGATAACATCGGGATCACGATGATCGAATTAGCGGATGCACGCTCACTGTAGCCATAGACTATATCTTGGTGTTCCAGTGTTATTATAGTCGAGGCTTAATATCCCAATACCATCATGACGGGGGTCAACTGGAGGCCAGAGGAAGAGCTCCACGCAGAACAAAGGGATTTTACACTTCTGACCCTCAAACATGACGATATTAAATAGGCTTATATTAACAGCCCACAACGACACGTGGACATTAATGGCGTCTTGTGTTGGTGGTTGGGGGGGGGGGGGGGGGGTTAGGGTTAGGGTTAGGGTCGCTCTCGCTCTCTCTCTTTCTGGTTGTGGGTCTGTCCAAATTAGATTCCTTCCTTTCTGAATCTGAGACCAGTGTGTGTCAGTAGGAATGTCCCCTCCATTTGTTCGCCCCCAGCCGGGCAGGTCTCATGGCCTACACCGTCTTTTTTTTTTTAATACACAATATATATATACATGGGATGGGGATCTAAGTGATGTGGAGTGATAATCAGAATGTTTTATGTAACATTGCAACCTTAAACCTTATGTATGAATCACTGTGGCTGCTTCCAATAGCTTTTATCGAGCCTGAAGATCCCGTGTGCGTAATTGCGAACAGATTTACGCCATTCTGATTGGTCTGATTGTTAATTATGTTTTTTTTTTTATCACCAGCCAATCAAAAGGTTACGATCTACGATGTTCGCTGCCTACGCCCTCTACTTATTTAAGCAGCCAATTTACGTGCTTAAAACGCGGGGCCCCATAAATATATCTCATGGGACGGGCCCGCGCCGGCTCAGACTTATTTATCTAAATTCTGAAGGAAATACGCACACACACACACACACACACACACTCTCTGAAGGCTTACTGTCTTACCAGTGAGGAGAGGACCGCCAGCAGCCACGCGGTCGCCGCCGCTCTGCGCGCTGCGTCCCGCGTCATCCCGCCTGCCGCGCGCTGATCTTCCGATGCGTCCTTCAAATCTTCCCGGGATGCTGATCAGCCACACACACACACACACTCTCTCTCACACACGCAAACACACACAGACACACACTCTCTCTCTCACACACACACGCAAACACTCTCTCTCTCTCACACACACACACACACCACACACACACGCACACACTCTCTCTCACACACACACACTCGCGCACGCACAGCGGAATAAATATCCGAGGGCAGTTTTAAGGCAGCTGCAAGTGAGACGCTCTGCTGAACGGACGAAGTGCTGAACCCGACCCCGGAGCAAGGCAGCAGCAGCAGCAGCAGCAGCAGCGGGGATCTCTTCCAGGGGAGATCATCCAAAAGGCGGACAGTCCTGTCCTGTTGTGTTCCTGGGCGCCAGGTGGAGGAGTTGGAGGAGCAGCGGTCCGGGGCGGAGATGCTGTGTACACATCTGACCGTCAGCGCGCCAGAGTTGTCTTATATAGAGGAGCGGTGTGTGTGTGCGTGTGTGTGTGCGTGTGTGCGTGCGTGTGCGTGAGAGAGAGAGAGAGAGAGAGAGAGAGATTACGTGAAGGAAGGGGAAAGACAAAGAGACACAGAGTGATGGAGAGAGGGTGGACTAGAGAGTTTAGGAGAGAGGATGAGAGAGAGAGAGAGAGGAGTGAGAGATATTTGGTGAAGGAAGGGGGTAGAGAGACACAGAGTGATGGAGAGGGTGGACCAGAGAGTTTGGGAGAGAGAGAGAAGAGAGAGCAGTTGAAGAGAAGCGAGGGGGGGGGGGGGGGTGGTCGTTGTGAGGGTAAGGCAGGTAAGGGAGGGGTGGGGCGGGCTCACAAAAAAAGTGAGACGGGACTAAACATTAAACGCAACTTTTCTTCGACACGAGGTTGCCACCTAGCGGCGATAACCGGTAGTGCAGGTGGACGACATCAGAGACTTACAACACATTGATATTTCAACAGCAGTGGGACGTGGGCATTATGGTCATAACATTTTCGTTTCTTTATTTTTTTTAATTAGTCTTCCCATACATATAAACAACCTGCACAAAGTGGCTGCGCCTTCATTTTTTTTTTTTACAACGTACAATTTGCATCATGACCACGACAATCAGCAATATCATACACCCACGTTGCAATATTCATACTCAACTGTTTTTTTTATGCGCCATACAAAATAAATGTACACTTACTTTGATATTGGGGTTTTTTCTTCAAAGATAAAAAAAAGTTTGCTGCTATATACACAAGTCCAACCAAAAAAATAATAACCAACCAAAAAATAGGGAAGGAAAACATTCTCCACAACACTTTGCGTTGACAACAAACCTTGCAGAGGAGGTGGTTTTATTCATAGGCGTTAGATTGACACTCTTATGTAAATGTTATGATGAACAAACTCCGACTTACTCGTGTGATTCATGTAAGAGCACCGATGGTGTAACTAATGACCGAATGGATGAATGATGTTTTATTTGATCTGCTACGCCTTAATATCCATCACCTTGAAACACTGCAACCCTTCCAGCATGTGTCATGAGTATTACCGAGTTGTGAGTATTATCGAGAGTATTGAACGTGGACAAAAGGCATAAGGCAAAAGTTTCAACACAATACAAAAGTTTCAGTTTCAGTGTTTTTTCTTGACTAATTCTCTCATCCAGTTTTTAAAGTCTCGGAAAAATGCGATGAACTAATGAAACCACATTTCATCAACTGAACTTGTCTGTAGCCCTAGTGGAAAAAAAACCTCACCAGGAAAAACAGTTCTCCGGACAGAGACGTTAACGTTAGCACCCGGAGAGGGAGAAAAAAATAACTTGACAGGACTACAACCAAGTATCTGGAGTGAGGGATAAAATCTCTACACACACATCCTGTTTTGCAAAATATGATACAATTTTATATATATACATATATATATATATATATATATATATATATATAGTATTTTTTGCCATATACAGTATATACTGTATATCTATAGAGGAATAGGGTTTCAGGTCTCTTCAGTTTGTACAGGAGCGGATTGTCTTGTCTTTCAGGGTCAGAGGCAGTGTTCTATGGCGACAGCAGGGCCACGCCCTCAGTACATTTCATGCTGCACTAATATAGTGCAAGGTAGCCGCCCACCCTCGGTGTATTGTATATAATGTCCCCCCACAGCAGGGTGAGGCGGGCTGGGGGGGAGATGGGAGGGGAGAGGGGTAGGCAGGGCCCCCCCCCCCCCGCTCCGCCCACTTAGTGTGTGTGGCTGTAGAGACGGCATCTTTGACCTCCAACACAGGCCCGGATAATGAGATGGGGAGAGCGATTGAGAGAAGGAGAGCGAGAGAGAGTGAGAGAGAGAGCGAGAGAGAGAGAGGGGGGGGAGAGAGAGGGAGAGAGAGAGAGGGGAGAGAGAGAGAGAGAGAGAGAGAGGGGGGAGAGAGAGGGGAAAGAGAGAGAGAGAGAGTGAGAGAGAGAGCGAGAGAGAGAAAACTGTGGTCCTTTTGTTTAAGACAGCAAAAGAGCTTTGAACAGAAACCCAGCAGAGGATTGGGGGAAAAAAATAGAATCCAAGCCTTTTATGGGGAAGTATCCTCTTCCTCATCCTCTTCCTCCCTGTGGCTTTGGCAACGCGTGAAACGCCATGATCACTGTAAGCCTCCAGCGACTCAGCGTTCTTACAGCACTGGCAGGGGAGAGAGAGAGAGAGAAGAGAGAGAGAGAGAGAGAGAGAGAGAGAGAGAGCGATGGTGGAGTAACGAAAGACAACAGAAAAGAAGGCATTTCCTGTGGATGATGGAGGTGGTGAAGGCCCTGGTTTTGGAAAGGTGGCGTGTGTGTGTGTGTGTGTGTGTGTGTGTGGTGTGTGTGTGTGTGTGTGTGTGTGTGTGGCAGCATGGGCCGGGACAACTCAAAGTGGGTTAATCCAAATGGTGTGTCCATAAGTACATTTCCTTGTCCCATGTGCCATTTTTTGGCCACTGCAGCAAAGACACTACAGACACCACCGCCCCCTGGTGGTGGCTCCAGGGTGCGGCAGCCATGTCTGTGTTTCCGGGGGTGGAGTCCAGGGAGGACTACATGTCGGCGTCCCCGTCGTAGGCCAGGGTGAGGGGCTTCAGGCGATTGTTCTGCTGCCTCTGTCTCTGAGGCCTCTTTGGCTTCTTGCTGTGCAGACGGAAGGTTTGAAAAACAGTCAGTCAACAAACAGCTTGTTTCAACACCACTGCTCTCCTCACCAGTGTTGGTGTTCACAGTTGAGGCCCCCAGAGGAGTTTTGTTCGGTTTGATCGATTTACCAAATTAGCACGAGATCAATGGCTGTTGGCAACAAGATGCAAATGGAGGGTTATATATCGTGGGAAATGTAGTCTTCATTTCATTACATGCAAAACTCCACATGGGGTCTCTAACGGGTGCCGCGTTAACAAGGATTAAGTGGCACGGTACAGGGATGTAGGTAACCGTGGTAACAACGAGGAAGGATGACGTGCTACAGGATGTGATTGGTGACCATGGTAACAAAGACGGATGGGCACAGGAAGCGCGGTGACTGTGGTAACAAGGAGGAAGTCAGATGGGGATATGCAACTACATCTGCGCACGGTAACCTACGCCCGCTAGTTTTTAGACTCTTGCCAAACTAATCGGACTAAAGTTTGAATCCCACACACGCGTCACACCCTGTCTACAGCCCATATGGCTTGGTCTCAGCAGCGTGAGAGAAGGTGTAGAGGCTGAAATGAAATAATAAATAATAAATACCGCAATTAAACTCTGTGTGGGGTGGCAGCAAAGATACCCCCAGCCCAGATGGTGCAAAAAGGTGTGTGTGTGTGTGTATCTCTACGTCAGCGGAGGGCAAGGTGTGTAGCGGTGTGTGTGTGTGTTAGTGTGTTCATTTCCATGCAGTGTCGGCACACACGGTTTTCAGACGCGTTTCCCCGATGCCTCGAGGTATTATTCTCACCTCTTAATCATGAGATGTTTCCAAACATAAAGGGTGTAACCGACGAACGTGAATTCATATTTCACAAGCAGCTTTCGTTTTCGTTGTTTCGACCATCTTCTACGAGCATTTCTACCACCTCGCGACGAGTGGCAAAGTGCCCGTGTGAGTCGGCACAAATTATTCACAAGTTGTTGTCGTCCGCGGTTTAATCCTTGCCGGCTCACATGTAATTTAGACAGTTTCCTCGGCAGACTCCGGCTATCTCCACTTTATTACCGCCACGAGTGTGCTCTGTTTATTTAACCGCGTATTAATAACCCTGGCAGAACAGATAGGCCCGCGGAGAGCAGCGGAGGATTAGCTTCGCGACGCCTGTGAACCGGCGGTCTGGAAAAGGTCTCGCGATTAATTAGGATGGAGGAATAAGACGCACTGCAGGAACCTTTCTCAGGGAACAGCTTGGCTTCAGCCGCCATAGTGCCCTCTCTCGTTGGTGCGCGTGAACTTGTGCACCAAGACAAAAGACCGTTGAATACGTCGTTGACCCGAAATGAGCCGGTTCCCACATGTACACTTGTGCACTTGTCTTGTAGGACCCCGTTCACATTTGGTATTACCATAATGTGGTGTGGGTGATCCGATCACAAGTGGACAGCTCTAAATACACATGTGAACTCCCTTAGGACGCATTGAGAGCCGATGGTTCCAGAGACCATCAGTGGAGGTGGTCTGGAAGGCATATGCCCACATTCTTTCTGCAGTGTGTACACAACTGTGTCCTGGGATACACTGAAGGACCGCCTACTCAACTGACGTCCTGTAAGTGGGAGTACGTAGCCTACTCATGCATCCTCGCACGGAAAACAATACACCATGAATACAAGTTCACGATTAGGCAGAAGTATTGTGTATACTAAACATGCATAGTGCATTAGATTGAATGAGCCTAACTTTTTGTATTGGCTTAAGCTATTTAGAAATCTAACCTAAGTCAGTGTGGGTTTGACTTGGCTAGCTAACATGCTTGGCTAGCTTGGCTAACAAGCACAGGGGACAAACACATGAAGAACTTCTCTTGAAGTCTAACTACTCTCTAGAGGCCTAAATACTCTCTAGACTCTAGACTAGAGTCTTGAAAGTAGTTAGGCCTCTCGAGTCTAAAGGCCTAACTACTCTCTGGAGGTTGTACTACTCCCTTAAGGCCTTAACTATTCTCGAGAGACTGTACAACTCTCTAGAGGCCTAAGTATTCTCTAGAGGCTGTACTATTCTCTAGAGACTGTACAACTCTCGAGACTCTAGTCTAGTAGTAGTAGTTAGGCCTCAAGAGTCTAAAGGCCTAATTATTCTCTAGAGGCTGTACAACTCTCTCGACTCTTGAGAGTCTAGTAGTGGTAGTTAGGCCTCTAGAGTCTAAAGGCCTAAATGCTTTCCGAGGCCGGACTAAAAACATCCACAATATTTCCCTCCGAGCCCTCACCTGCACCGCCAGCAGCACGCAGCAAGTCATGGCAGGACATGGCAGGCTTTAGAGCAAGGCGGTCACAGGGCAAAGGTCACGGCAGGACATGCGCTATGTCTTCAATGAGAAGACGGGGAGCGGCCCCCGTGCGTTCAGTCTCTGTCGTCGCTCTGGGCTGACTCTTGGCACTCGGGACAGATGTAGGTCAACTCGTGGGCGTTCTGCCCCATCCAGACCACCGCCCCGTTGCCGGTGGTCTCCTGTGCCTTGAGGGAGCGCCGCAGTTTGGCACAAGCGCGGCTGATTGGACGACAAATTAAAACAAAGCAAAAACAAAAAAAAAGGTGAAAGGACGGTGAATGGGATGAAATGGTGGAAACCGTTGTTGGGGGGAAACATGCCGTCAACTGTAGCTGTGGGTGTGCGGTTGTCTTGATCATGGATGAGTGGGGAATGGAGGTGGATGGTGGGGGGGGGGGCATCTGGACTCACCACGCGAGGTATATCATAGACACTACGAAGACGAGGAGCACCAGGGCCCCCGCTGCCACGCCGTATACCCACATCTTCAGCTTCCCATCTGCAGGGGGGAGGAGTCAGGGTCACCACCGGCCCGACCAATAAGCACACACACGGTGGGGGTGGGGAGAGGGGGAGAGTCGCCCTCTAGTGGTGGTTTGTTAGGATGACTCCCGCAGTTGAAAGGTTCCAGGTTCCACCACGCAATGTCTCCGTGAGTCTCAGTCTATGGAATCCTCATGCAAGATGTCCCTAACCTGCTCCTTAATGATGCGTGAATGTCTGAAATTCATTGTAAGTTGTTTTGAATGAAAAAACGGCGAATCAAAAATGCTGCGGCGATTCAGGAACTCGGTATTTCTTTTATTTTTGTTACATTCCATTTGCGATACTTTATATAAGTCAAGGCTGTTTGAAATATAACAGGCAGAATTCGGAAGATTGACGATGTAACTGACACACATACGTAGCGATGACCTTTTTGCAAGGACTGACGGGATTCCTGTAAGACAGCAACAATCGCTCCCAGAGCTCAGCGGTCAACCCGGTGTTTCTCTCAGATCTTACTTTATGCTCCGGTGGTGCAAACTCGGAGCGAAAGGCCGAAAAGCGTTCAAGTACCTAACCTGTGTTATGTATGCTTTCCCATTAGCAGCCTCTAGTGTCCGAGTTGTAGCTACAGTTAAAGCTATTACAGTTTCAGACGACAGTTACTGAGTTACTGTCCTCGAGGCGTGGGTGCACCAGAATAAAAGGATTTACAGACGAGAATTCCCTCAACGGATTGACTCGTAGACGGACACGTTTTTATTCTTCAGAAACTTTCTGGTTCAGATCATTTTCAATGGAGTAGATAGCTGCAGCGGAAAAGTTACACACAGTGCAGTGGTTTCAATGTTATAGCAGCAGGAGTTTAGTTTGGATTGTCTGTCCAGCAACATCCATGCAGCAGAGTAGCCAAGCATTTTTCAACCTCTAACACACAACTCACTGCGATACACAGCCACTGTCCTGGGCTCGGAAGCTAAAAAGAGAGTTAAGGCGCTAACTTGATAGAACGATATACCGTGCGTGTCTTTCCATCAGGGCTACAGATGTCTCACCATCCTGACAGACGTGTCGCCTTCACAAGGGTGTGAGAAGCGAAAAGGAGACGGAAGAAATCTTGAGAAGGCACTTTACGTTTGACGCAAAATGCACCGCAACCGCTTTTTGTCGTTCTGATTGTTCTCAGCTTCCACTTGTAAGTCGGCTTTGGATAAAGGCATCTGCTAAATGACCAAACATAAAAGTATAGTGCTATAATAAGGTCTTGTTAAGGTCTAATACCGTCTCGACAAATTCCGACGAGTGTTTCCCAAGTGGGTGTATGTGCAGGAGGTAATTTGCAACATGAATTTTCTGTAAATCTTACCAATAAGAGCATACTAAAGGGTACTAAATAGCATGCTAACTTTAAAGGGGTACTTGGCTGAGAAATACAATAGTAGTACATAATTAAAACTGGTCAAGATACACCGCCCGATCAGACCAGTGTGTTTCCCGTGTGGCGTCACCTGACCTGGTCCGTAGGGCTGCAGGTACCAGGTGCGTCCGGAGCGCCCGGCTGGATGGTGCTGGGCTCGGTGGGATTCACGGCGCGGCTGGTCTTCACGTCGGCCTTCTTGTCCCCGGCCGTGGGGACCTCCCACCACAGGGATGGGGGCGGCAGTGGTTCAGCTGGCCCGTGAAGAACAGCACCTCCGTGTAGCCCCTCCTCGCACTGGCACACGGCGCCTGCAGGGGGCAGCCAGGGGACCAGGTTATGATGCTGAGTGAGTGTGAGTGGGCGGTGGATGGAAGGTGTGGTGAGGACAGGGATGTGGACCAGAGATGGCAAAAGTACACACATGCTGTACTTAAGTAAATGTACAGATACTTGTGTAAAAAAAATACTTTGATAAAAGTACTGGTACTGATTCAACTTCTTACTCAAGTAAAAGTAAAAAAAAGTACAGGCTCTGAAATGTACTGCAAGTAAAAATTTACTTTTAAACCGGCTGTTCATATTAATATAAATATAATAATAATAGGGAATAGGAACTTTATTTCTACTTCTATTCCTGCCTTTCTGAATGTATTCAGCACAACAACAAAAACAAAGTTTTTGCTGTCGCCTACATTGTAGATGGGTGACTTCACCGCTCCAGAAATCACACAAATGATACTGTTGGAAATCAGTCTTGGGCCAAACAATTACAAGAGGTAAAGCCTGTACATAAAACTATATCTATATAAGTCAATATGAACATAACATTTCCTTAAACCTACAAGATACAATAATTCATATATATATATACATTTACATCCCAAATCTAAATATCAAAATCATACCAATCACCAACGTGAATAAGTAAATAAATAAATAAATAAATACATAGAACAATATGCAGAACACCCCCCTAACTATATTATACTACAACTGTACTAACTATAAAAATAATCACCTCAAATGCATTAAAACGAAAGTAACGGGCCTTTTTTGATAATGTAATAAGTAGAAAGTACTGATATTTGTGTTAAAATCTAGGGAGGAAAAGTAAAACATAGTCAGAAAAAAACAAAACGTAAGTACAGATACCTGAAAAACATACTTAAATGCACACATAGACACAGAGGGCCATAATAATTAGTTCTCTTTCACCTTGTGAAGTTGACTTTTTTTGTGTGGAGTAAAACCAGGAACGTGAAGTCATAAATTGTAAGCTTCCTAAGACTAGAGACATACTATCTGTGGCCAACTGAGGGCAGCATAGGACCAGGGTTTAGCCGAGCTGCAGGTGGCGGGTCTACGGGGAGGAAGGTGTGGGTGCGTTTAAGATGAAGCTCTGCACTCTGCGCGCTCTCTAATGGTGGGATTAGCCATTACTGGACACACATACACACACTATGTGTCCTGCTCTATAATGGATTAGCAGGTGTGAGGAGGAGGAGGAGGAGGAGGAGGAGGAGGAGAAGGAGAAGGAGGAGGAGGACGAGGACGAGGAGGACGAGGACGAGGAGGACGAGGAGGGTCTGGGGAAATCAAAGTGTAGGTGAAGAGGCTGACATGCTGGCGGTGTGCCCTCTCCCCTCGGTGGGTATCTCTTGTGATTCATGTATCTCAACCTGGCTGTTACAATCTATCTATCTATGTGCATGGGGTGCAGATGTCCTCAGCTTCCCTGTAGGCTTTCCTAGAGCATCTACTACAAGACGCTGTAGTAATAGTACGTTTTCTATGCGTATATAAAACTCCATCACCTACCTCACTGCAGAAGGACTTGGGGCTGAGGCAGGGGGGGTCGCAGGAGCTGTTGTCTCCAGGCGGATTGATCAGAGGGCATCCGCCTGCAGGTCAAAGGTCATCGGCGTGAAACACAACACACACACACACACAACACACGCACACGCACCACACACACACACACACACACACACACAACATGCACAACACACACACACACACACACACACAGGAAGTGATCGTTTCAGGAAATACATTCTTCATCGATCCGATTGCCATTTTGGCTTCCCAGTCTATTATCTTGTCTACCAGTGACCTATATTCCAGTACCACCATTGACCCATTTCCCAGTAACACCAGTGACCTATGACCCCGAGCCATACATCAGTATCAATATCAATACGGATTCATGAAGCTCAGTGACCATGAAGCGAATTTTTGTGTAAGATTTAATTAATAAATGTCAGTAAAGATATGAGTTAATGGTAACAGGTTACATCGAGCAGATGTCAATCCATTATTCTGATGGTAAAGTTTATTTCAGGGATGTAAATCTTCAGTACTACAAATTGAATTCCTACAATAACCAAAGAGTTATCCGTGCATCAATGTGACCAAAGCCAAATTCACACTATAACATTTTTACAATACATTTTTTGGAAGTCCTCTTCCTCCTCGTTTTATTGCCGTATTTAACGACTTGGACTGCCAACTTCTTGTGAACATACATTTTGAAAGCGTTCGTTCTGTTTTTGTTCTGTTTTCTTACTTACTTACGTAGATTGACGACAAGACAGACGTGTCCAGGATTCCGCCCTGTGAAACATCTTGTGATGTGTCATGTAGTGTGAAACCCACAAAGACGTCAAGACACCGGATGACAGGACAGACGGTCGTGTCGTGTTCCGTGTGTATGCGGTGCAGAGATCTGACGACTCTGAAAGCGGTCTTGTGTGTCGGATGTGTTTAGCGAGCGGCCGTCGGTGGCTCCGCCTGTACCTGTGACGTTGACCCCGTCCGATCGCTGGCACCAGGTGTTGAACTCGGTGGAGTTGGACCTCCTGATGCTCTTCCAGGTGTACTCGTAACAGGCCCCGTCTGAGAGGCACACAGCACAACCAACTATTAGTCCAAAGTCAAAGTGTTTTATTGTCACATGTACATCATAACACAGGGCCATTCTGAGCAGTGAACTTCTTGTGACATGGCAGACGACAGTAGGCTACCGACTTCCCTCAGGATCAATAAAGTACTCTGAACGTGAAATGCAGGCTTACATAATCTGATCCGTAGACTTTTACTGTTGACAGACCGCAATAGCTGCAGCGCCAAAACACCGGTGAGCACCGGTGCAGTGCCTGTTCAAAACCCGTCTGTTTTCGGGAATGGCCCGATTGCGTGCAATATCTCTGCTATTGCAGCTTTCTCATCCAAACAACTTCACACTCCGCGCTGCACTTCCTTGGGTCCTCAGCAATAAACCAAGTGTGAAGCTGACCGGATGAGGGATTGTTGAGAAAATCAAATTACATACATGCATACATAGATACAGAGACTTCTCTAATTAAAGTCAGATGCCCCACTTATGCATACAAAACAATTCAGACAATAAGAATTTGTAGGAATTAATCAAATATTAGCATGCCATGGATGCAAATGCTGTATGCTTTGCATAATGCATAACACCAGTGTACGTGTGGAAAGACTTGTATATTTACACGAGCACAAGAAGCATGGTTAGCATACATTACAGTTTGTTAGCTTTAGAGCAGCAGCACCCACAGAACTACAACAACAGCAGTCTCAGAAATACATTCAAGAGAGCAATATTCCTTTCATTTATTAAAATGAACGTTTTCTGGACGTTCTCTGGCTTCGTTACACGGCTCCATTACCAGAAAGAGATGAACGATGTGACCGTTAAGTTATATCTCCTTAATTACAGCATGCGGCCGCGCTACAGTATCAGCGTAAGTGGCCTTTGTGGCCCAACCCTTTAATCTTCAATAAAAGCTTTCGCTTAATGACTTTCTATCAATGCAATTATGACTTTATCGATATCTCCATCGGCGCCGCAAATGACCGGGGTTATATCGCCCTGCGTGGGCCTGAGCGTCTCGGCGGGAACACAGGAACTGTTTAACCTTGGAGTGGAGGCAGCAGCTGCTCGTTCTCCGGGCGTTTTGATAGAGTATCATCATCTCTCCGATCAATAGAGGAGTAGCGTGATGCCCGCAGAGAGAGAGAGAGAGAGGCAGAGAGAGAGAGAGAGAGAGAGAGAGAGAGAGAGAGAGAGAGAGAGAGAGAGAGAGAGAGAGCAAGACCGGTCTCTATGTCCACTTTGCCCTTTTCTCTGCTGCTCAGCTTCTCTGCCTTTTCCTCTTTTCCTTAGTCTCATATCTCATGTCACCTCATCTCTCTCTCTCGCTCTCTCCCTGCTCCCTCTCTCTCTCTCTCTCCCTCCCTCAGACTTTTCATTTCGAGATTTCATTTGCTCGGTTTAATTAACAAGCAAATAACGCCCCCGAATTTTCTTAATTTCAACGCCGACCCCTTTCCGGTTTAAACTTTGCCTCGTTTCGTTTTCTTTTTTTTCTTTCTGCTTCCTCGCTCTGTCTCCACCCCCCTCTTCCCCCTCGGAGTGTGTGTGTGTGATCGTGTGTGTGTGTGTGTGTGTTGTGTGTGTGCTGCGTGTGCGAGTGGCGTGGTGAGTGGGGGTGGTGAAACCAGGTCAGCCCAGAGAAGGCCTAGAGGCTCTGGGGAGCATCCAGAGAGGATGTGTGGAAGGGCGGGCGGGTGGGTGTGTCGGCTACGACAGGGGCGGGGGGGGGGGGGGGGGGGGGGGTGGGGTCTGGGAATGGGGTGGGGGTGGCCGAAACCAATATGCCAATAGCCATAGCGTCGGGGGTTTGGCGCGAGGCCGGTTTGCAGGGCACCGCTGCTGTTAACGGGCCGCTGACCGGACCCACACATGGGAAAAACAACCAGTGTGTGTGTCTGTGTGTGTGTGTGGCGTGCGGTCCGGTTGTCGTGGTGGTGTAGGAGCACTGTTATTTAACATGTGAGAGAGAGGGGGAGGCTCTTATTTTGGTGTACTTCCAAATTGTTTCTCTCTTCTTTCGCCAATAAAACGAACAAAAAAAAAAGCAGAGCCCCAAAGGCAGACAAGGTCGTTGTTCTCATTCTCTGCTATCATAACCTCTCTGAACAGCCTTTTGTCAAAAAGCAATTTGTTCCACGTCTGTTCAGTTCTGACAGTCAGTCAGCCACCAGTAGCGGTCAATGACCACGTTGTTTTAAACACTCGTCGTCGGTGTGGGGGGGGGGGGGATACCGTCTACTCCAGTGTGTTGGTCGACAGGCGACAGGTTCTGTGATTGATACCCGATGTCCGCAGCGTAAACTGCAGTGATCCCAGAGCGAACGCCTCACTGCTCGCTGTGGATAAAAGCATCGACTAAATGACTAAACAGTAGTTTCGTTCAGTTTAGTTTTTTGCGTCGGGGGAAATTGTACCAAATGATAGCATCTTATAGCACATTTCCAGCTACAGACCCGGGGGGGGGGAAGGCGGTGGTGTTTTAAGTCGTAAAGCTGTGGTACCGGCGCAGGGGCGGGACTCCCAGGCCTGGTCGGGGCACAGCTGCAGGTTTTGGGGTTCCTGGGCCATGACGGCCCGCGTCCGCACCTGGACCGACCCAAAGTCCACACCGGCCTCCTTAGCGCACACGCTAACACACGGACTCCACTCTGACCACTCCATCAGGTAGCACTCTCCTGCAGGGACACCACACACACACACACCCACATGCACACACACATGCGCACGCACACATGCACACACACACACACACACACACACACACACACACAAAGGAACAGGAGTGAAGGCGTGAAAACAAATGAAATACAAAATAACGAAGAAGTCAAGAAATGTGCGCTGGACACGATAAGGGTACGAGTTTCTAAGAAGTAGATTCAAAGTTTGTGATGAATTATTGAGCAACATAATGTGTTCATATGTTACTGCTTGCTATTGCTTATGAGGCACTTAGCGATCCCCTCCGCTCTAGCCTTCAAAGACAAGCTTGCGCTGAAAAAAGACTCCACGAACCAAAATGCATTGCACCACGTGTGCGACCAAACAAAATAAAACATCCCACGGTCCATTTAATCCTGGAGGAACTGGATCTTGTAAACTATTAAACTATGTTGTGGTGGTCAAGATGGATGGCAGATGTCAGTTTTGCCTGGCGACTGGAAGGGTTGCTAGTTTGATCCTTGGCTCCTTCTGGCAAGCCAAAAGGGGTCCGGCCACCTTGCGTGGTTGACACGGGCGTCGGTGTCTATGAATTGGCGATCGTGAGAGGAGGTGTTAAGTATAAGACGATGATTTACAGAGTTACAGCTGCGGCATCTATGGCGTATTGACACTAAGTTGACTGCGGTTCACGCTGAGGCTGAGGTTTAGGGCTGTGGTTGAGAATAATTGTGGGTGGATGCAGCAGCCTGTCCTGAGGAGCTAAATGGTTAGCGACGTACGGCGCACGCGGGGGTTTGGCGGTGGCGATGTGGTGAGGGTGGTTGAGGTTATGAGGTCAGTGTTAGGGTTAACAGTGGTGAGGGTGGTTGAGGTTTTGGGGTTGGCATTGGCGGAGCGGGTGGCGTTGATGTGTTGGGAGGTATTAAGGTTGGTGTTGGGGCTAGTGGTGGTGATGTGGGGTATTGGACTGTTTGGCGCTGGTGGGAAAGCAAACAGGGTCCAGACAGTGTTGCCTACAAGTTATTTGATTTAAATTCATCTTCCTGAGGAATAAGGGGAAATGTCTTCGAGACATAAGCGATGTGTTCGCCTGGGAACTTGAGATTAAAACAAAGCCCTGCTATCATGACTGGGGTGGAGCCCCACTCTTCATGGCTCATAGCGGTGTGATAAACACCAGACGTCCACTCTGCATATGAATAACACATTCACTCCATTTTAATATTATACTCAGATCCATATTGATGGATTATGATGTAATACATTATTCGTCCGTTTGACTAATCATGAAAAATGTGTCGCTGTGGATGAAAGCGTCCGCTAAATAATCTAATTTTACTTCAGACACTCAAGCAAGGGATTTATTCACAGCGTGCGATGAGTCTGTGATAAGAATGTCAAGCGCCATCGATCAAATTACATCGGCGCTCTGTTTGTGTTTAATATTAAAGCAAAATTAAGTGCAGCACTTTGACATCGTTAAGATACATCTATTGGTGATGTATAACGCACCTCATGTTTGACTGTTCCGTGTTGTATTTCACTTTGCCTAAACTCAATTTCTGTGGACACGCTACTATATCACACAGAGACTTCACTGCAGTGGTTACAATGGGCTTTAATAGGATAGTAGGTCTTCAAATCGCTGAGGCGTCAAACCACATCAGAAACTAGTTTCATTCTCGTATAACAACTCAGGGGTTCTGGCTCAGAACCACGGCGTATTACATATACAGTTTCCCAGATCTGCAGAGTAGGGTCGACGGCGGGTTTCCCCGTAACTAGCTGTTCCTTCAGTGGTTCCCGACATTTTGGATCAGGATTACATTACACATTACACATTCTGTTGTTTTATTTTTACTATTCTGTTTATTTCTCGATTGTTTTATTGTATTACTATGCCACCTGGCACAAGAATTTCCTTCGGGATTAATAAAGTTCTATCTTATCTTATCTTATCTTATTACACAACATTGAGTAATGAGCAGTAGCTTGTGGCTACGAATCATTATGCAGTCTGTCCAAATAAAAACAGGAACTTTGAATAAGACCTTTGAAATCATTAATATATTTCATATATCACATTATTCAACTTTTACAATTATTTTAAATCTCAAACATATAATCAAATCTACAGCTTATAAGTCAGGCCCCCGTATGCATACCAGGCGACCCCCTGAATGAGGTCTCAACCCACAGGTTGGGACCCACTGAGCTGAGCTATAGTTATCCTGGCCATAGCTAGCCCTCCCACTGTTGAGACCGCGGTAACCGGGGGTTACCTGGGCAGGGCAGGATGCAGCTCTCCTTGAGCCTCATGTCCTCGTTGCCGTCGGCGATGAGCTGGACGCCGCCGCAGAGCTCCTCGTCCACCGCGCTAGACGCGCCGTGGCCCGAGCCGTCCGACACGAAGCACGTCATGTTCCTGTAGCGCAGGCCGTGGCCGCACGCCACGTCCCCCTGCAACGCACGATGGGACACGTGTTGCCTTGGTGACACGAACACTCATGCTTAAGGTCCCCGCCACGTCTTACTTTCCCCTCGTTTCCTTTCCGAGCGGTGATGACATGGAGCCATCTTTAAGCAGCCGTGCCCCCAAAGTCCCATAAAGAAATCATTACATTTGGATTTGCTCGATTTACTGGTTAATCATTTACTGTGGAGTAATTTAGCTCTGGACACCTGTATCCAGAGGGACTTGTAGTGAAGTCAGATACATGTGATTTAAAGAGCAGGTTAGGGGTTAGGAGTGGAGCGCCCTTTGTCACCCGAGCTGCTCCACCACCCTGTCCCCTGCTGCATGTACATCACAAAACAGCACGGTTCACCATCCAATCCCGTCAGCGGAAACCTGGCGGGGGCAGGACAGTAGTGTTGGACAGCCCGCCCAAAGGTACCGGGTTCGATTGCCCCAGTGTCTGTCGTCATCCGTGAGCGTAGATACCCCCCCTACCTGCTCACTCAGTCATGACACGTGTCTGTTTTGGATGAAAGCTTCTATAATATATTATAGACTAGGCCGTTGGACTGGAAAGATGCCGGGTTCGATCCCGCAGTCTACCCTGTTGGCATCCTTGAGCAAAATGCCTCATGGAGGTTTGCCTTTTAAACATTTTCAGGGCTGTTCAAGAAATGTCCAATTCCCTCAAACTCAAGGGCCCAACTCGGCATCGTTTGAGACACGGATCAAAGGTTACTGTACACTGAGAAATGTTATAATGAGAACTAGCAGGCTTTGCGGAAGCTCACAGACAACATTTACAAAGAGAGAGTGTCAACACTTCTGTGCAATGTAGCGTTAATAATAAAATATCTAAAGAACCACAGAATATATAAACACAAGCACTTTCAATGACCTTTGTCTATTTTCACAAAATGTCAAGACTCGGGGGAACCCTGCTCTTGACATAATACATTGGATACAAAGCGTCCGCTAAAATAACTCCACAGTTAGCGGCCGCGAAAGCACCGTCCGCAGCAGGGCCGCCGGTGAACGGCAGCAGGCTCACCTCCACCTGGCACTCGGACCAGGCTCCGTGCTGCCAGTGGTAGCAGGGTCTGGCGGGGCAGGGCTTCCACTGCTGCATCTGGGGGGAGCAGGGCCGGCCGTCGCCCTGGGAGGCCTGGACCACCCACCTCTGGCGCCACATCTTCCCTGGACCAAACACATGTGACACGCCGTGACATCATCAGCAGGGGACGCCGTACAGTGTGCTGGACTGAGTCGAGAACCGTACGAGGGCGTCAAGGGGTTTCAGGGCGCGTTCCAAAACCATTTCCAGCGTCCTCTATGGTCATCTAGAACAATGTGAAGAGCATATTTTGATATTTTCCGTACTCAAACTTTGATTGCACGATGAGTACGATAAAAGATCGATGTTGTACCATATAATGTGTGTGTGTGTGTGTGGTGGGGTGTGTGTGTGTGTGTGTGTTTGTATGAAAGGGTATGTGTGTGTGTGTGTGTGTGTGGTGTATGTGATGTGTGTGTGTGTGTGTGTGTGTGTGTGTGTGTGTGTGTGAGTGAGTGTGTGAGAGTGTGTGTGTGTGTGACAGCGTGTGTGTGTGTCAGTGTGTGAGTGTCTGTGTGTATTGTGTGTGTGTGTGTGTTTGTATGAGAGGGCATGTGTGTGTGTGCGTGTGTGTGTGTGTGAGTGAGTGTGTGATGTAGTCGTGTAGTGTGCGTGACAGGCGTCTGTGTGTGTCAGTGTGTGAGTGTCTGTGTGTATGTGTGTGTGTGTGTGTGTGTGTGTTTGTATGAGAGGGCATGTGTGTGTGTGCGTGTGTGTGTGTGCGTGTGTCGTGCCGTGCTGTGCGTGTGTGTGTGTGTTTTGTATGAGAGGGCATGTGTGTGTTGGTGTGTGTGGTGTGTGTTTTGTATGAGAGGGCATGTGTGTGTGTGCGTGTGTGTGTGTGTGTGTGCGAGTGTGAGAGTGTATGTGTGTGACAGCGTGTGTGTGTTTTATAAGAAGGGATAAAGGAAGTACACTTAAGGCACTGAGCGTATAACCTCTCTTACCATACCTTCATGCGCGGCAGAAGTGTCCTCTATTATGGTGCAGTGCGAGCCTTGTTTAATTAATCCAATTAATCACACGTAGCGACGCTTGACTGAACAAATCAGGTTTGCAAAGAATTGCCCACTGCACTGCACTGTGTCGCAGCCATATGGATTAACGTACGGAGAAAGGGTTGAATTAATGTATGGATTAATCTCAGTCCAATGGGCTAAAAGCATTTCTGCTAGGCTAACCAAAACTCTGCACAGATCCAATATCATTTACACACACACACACACACACACACACACACACAACACACACAACACACACCACACACACACACACACACACACACACACACACACACCACACACACACACACACACACACACACACACACACACACAGACTGACAGGAGACGCATTCATAGACGCACACGCACACACACACGCACGCACACACACACACACGCACACACACACAATGTGCACACACACACACACTACTGTAAACTTATTAATTTACATCCACGGTCATTTCAGTGTCAGTCACCTCCAGCCCTGTCTGCTCTCTCAGCATCCGGGTAATCTCTTGACCCAACTCCCCACCTCCTTCGGCATCCCTGCTACCATATAAAACGGCCATGTTAACACACTCTCTCTCTCTCGCCCGCCCTCGCCCCTCTCTCTCTCTCTCTCTCCGCCCTCGCCCTCTCTCTCTCTCTCTCTCTCCTCACTCTCTCTCTCCTCACACACTTGCTGTGTCCTCCCCCCCCTCCACACACACACACACACACACACACACACACACACACACACACACACACACACACACACACACACACACACACACACACATACCACCACCTCAACCAGTGGACTATACGGTTAGAGACAAGGAAATGGACGCTAAACACACATACGAAAACACATAACATAATATAAATCAAATGTAAAATATTCTGTGAATAACACTCGCCTTTACATTGCGTTACAACGTGTTTTATCGTATGATAGGAGAGACTTTTATTTATTATATTTACTCCACGCGGCCACGCCTCTACGCCTCTTACAAACCTTCGACACGCCTTTCATATTTCTACTCTGAAAGCCACTTCTTGCTGACTGAGCGAGCTCCCCTCCAGTGGGTGGGTCCGGTGCGTGTCGTTGCGTGTGTGTGTGCTCCTAGTCCAACGGAAACATTTCCGTACGGCAAAGTTCTCCAATAACTTTTCCCTCTCTCTCTCTCTCTCTCTCTTCTCTCTTCTCTCTCTCTCTCTCTCTCTCTCTCTCTCCTCTCTCTCTCTCTCTCTCTCTCTCTCTCTCTCTCTCTCTTCTCTCTCTCTCTCTCTCTCTCTCTCTCTCTCTCTCTCTCTCTCTCCTCTCTCTCTCTCTCTCTCTCTCTCTCTCTCTCTCTCTCTCTCTCTCTCCCCCCCCCTCTTTATTATTAATCCTAGTCCAGCTGAGCGTGCATGTTCTCATTGAGGGGAGGGGGAGCGGGGGGGGGGGGGGTGGGTGGTGCTGCACTGCTCTGCTTGCTTGTGCGCACAACGACTTCTGGCTCAGGAAGTGCATTTAGCTGTAACTCCTTTGCTCCATGTATGCCCTGAACTAAACCTGCTGATTTCACGCGTTGGTTGTACATCTCGGGGATGACACATCTGGATCGCTGGCACACAGAAATGGAAAATTAAACGAAAGTGCTGAGGACTTTTTAAAAACCTGCCCCCCGGGGGCCCAATTTGGTTATTGGTCGGACTTTTATTTTACAAACCTGCTGTTTCACCAATGAAAATCTAGATTGTTGGCACATCGTGTGGGGATGACGTCTCATTTAGAAACCTAGGATTGTAACCTTTGTAAATCCAGCTCCTTGGTTAAAAGGGAGACTGATAAGTTTGGCCAATATATGTACGTCCGTATGTCGTGCTTTTGTCGTGCTTTCCCACCATGCTACCGTCTATAGAGTTGGGACATAGACAACAGTGTTCTTACCTTGTAATCCGCAGGTCTGAGAACACTCAGACCAGGTGGACCACTCAGACAGCTGACAGTTCACCGGACACTCCACCACACAGGAAGTGTTCATCTTCCACTTCCTTTCCAGGTTCAGCTACATGGCAGGGGCAGGGGGGCGGGGCGGGTTTAGGAGAGGTTAAAGCAGGTTTCTCTATGTTGTTCATCGATACAGTGTTCTCCTTTTCAGTCTTCAAACATGTCTTAGTCTTGTCTGTTTAATGAAACAGACAAGCCATGTAGACACGCACATATTTCGTTTGCAAAAGTTCAAATGGTTCAACAAAATGTTTATTGTGGCGAGCCTCTCGGTTCCCTGTCACGACCCACTTTGGTCATGAACCGCCGATCGAAACCACTGCTCGGCAACACAGATCTCGACATTGCTGTATAAACCCTCAAGCGTTTCCACATTCTAACACACCGAACCGCTCTCTGAAAACACTACGATTCCCAGAGGCCTTTGCGTTAGCCGGATGATACACGGCGCTCAGCAACAGCTGCTGCTGCTGCTGCTGTGGCCCTCTGGGACACGGAGTCTTTTTGGTAAAGCTGTTGGTGAAACACTGTGCTTTTCCCCTTTGTGAATAAGCCCAGACTGTGATTATGAGGACCACAGGTTAAAGAGCTCTTGGGGGCCACTTCTTACCAGAGCCTTCAGGCAACTATTATGGAGAGACAAGTCAAATTATAAAGAGGATAAAGTCCTTAGCCTGCAGCACAGGCAGAAACGCTAGCATGGGACCTCTGTTGAATATTTCATGTTGCTGTTGGCCTAATAGTAGAGAGTTGGGCGACGGTAAGAATCGCAATAACCGACATGATTAAACATGCATGGGAATACTGATTTTGTGGAAGAATACCGGAGGTTTAATTGCTGTTCATAGTAATCGAGAAATATTGCAATCCCCAGTTAGCTAATGTCGTATGCGGTGTTTTCTGTCTTTTATCCGGGAGCGCGTGATTATCACACTGTCAAACAAACACAAAAAATACAATCTGAAATAACATAACCAGCTGGTTTTGAAAGAGTGGATAATTTACAGCACTTCTCTGCTGATGGTGATTGTAATCAGCAAAGCGTTAATGAGGATTGTGGGTATTAAAGTCACACAAATCATGCAACAAAAACCTGTTGCTTATAGCGCCCGGCGGAAACACATGATTAGCATAATTAGCCGACCGGCTTTAAGAGTCCATTCTCTCCCATGAGCTCGGATGAGTGAGAAAGATACGAAAGGGAATTGGTGATGAAAACATAAAGAAAGCTTTACCTCCTCGCAGAACTTGAGGTTGACGGACTTGCCATCGCTTCGGACGCAGTCCAGCATCCTGGTCTTGGTTCCGGTACCGCACACGGCGTTCGCACTCAGCTGACACGTGCTCCAGTCTGTTAGGTCAGAGAACCACGACCAGAACATCAGAACCATGACCAGAACATCGGAACCATGACCAGAACATCAAACCATGACCAGAACATCAGAACCATGACCAAAATTCAGAACCAACCAGAACATTTAGAACCACAACATTAGAACCATAACCACAACATTAGAATCAGAACATTAGAACCAGAACCAGAAGATTACAGTCAGAACATGAGAACTAGAACTTGAGAACCAGAACATAAAATCCAGAACATTAGAACCAGAACATTAGTACCAGAACCAGAGGTGTGGACTCGAGTCACATGACTTGGACTCGAGTCAGACTCGAGTCACAAATTTGATGACTTTAGACTCGACTTGACAAAATCAAAAAAGACTTGCAACTCGACTTTGACTTTAACACCAATGACTCGTGACTTCACTTGGACTTGAGCCTTTTGACTTGAAAAGACTTGATACCTTCCCCCAAGCCCAAAGATAAAAAAATTATGTTATTTAAAAAGTGTGCCGCGAATCAATTCATTTCCCTTCATTTCCTGAATGAACTATTCATTTCCAGCGAATCGACACTTCATTTCCCAGATCCACTTTGAACCAATCCGACAGACAGCATCCGATCAAGTTGCGCGAGAGAACCATGAAGAACTAACGTTATGATTCAGAACGACGGAGCAATATTGGAAAAAAGATACCAAAGATTATTTCGTTTGCGTATAAAAACTATGCGGTGGTCAACAAAAAACGAGTTGCAGTATGCAAAACGTGCGGGTCGACAATCACAGACGGAGACACAACAACTTCCAACTTCGTTTGACATTTGCACAAAGAACGGTAAGTCGAGGCTAATATTAACGTTAGATTGTTG
>PIJE02000013.1:357607-368802 GCA_002895965.2 Coryphaenoides rupestris
GGTGGAGCTGCTCGGGGACTCGGAGGACGGAGCGTTTGGTTCTGCCTGACAGCCTCAGAGTCAGAAGGATAATAATAATCCACACAGAGAGACTGTGTGGTGGGGCAGGGGAGGACACCTCTCTATCTGTACACAAACCAACACACGCCAGATACATAGCGATGACTCTCATCATGGTAACAACATGCCTTGTGGACACTATACTATGTCAACGCTAATGCCCATTATCATGATGGTGTTGATGTTTAGAAGAATACTGTTCATAATAATACTTTTTACTGTACTTACTAGGTACTATGAGTGTCACTGCAGGAGTGTCACTGCAGGAGTGAATGGGGAGTAAGCATTTCATTGTACTTGTTACATATGGCAATAAAGAAATATTGAATCTTGAATCTATTGTTTAAATTCACATTTAGGGCATTTAGCAGATGCTTTTGTCCAAAGTGACTTACAATGGATTCGGGTTTGTATATTGCTTTGGATAAAAGCGATTTATAAATTTGCCTCACATTCAACCATTCATACACACATTCATACACCGACAGCGGTGTAAACCATGCGAGACAAGCAAACTTCCAGTTGCCAGCAACCTTCCAGTTGCCAGAAAACCACTGTACCTCCTGACCCTTTTATCATAGTTATACTAATAATAATATTAATGGAGCGGGACTGTCTTATGGTTAGGGTGTACAGCTGAAAATGAACTAAATGATAGCACATAAGAAATATAATTACATAATTTAAAATGTAAGTAAACGTGTAGCCCTATAATGAGATTCATGAAAGCACATTAAGAGCGTGACTTCCTCCGCTCACCCTCAGTGCTGAAGAATCATGGGGTGCCTAGCAACAGCCACGGCTGCCTTATATATATATATGCAGATGAGAGGCGGGGCTATGCCACGGCTGGAGGCGGCGACCGTGGGCGTGATTGGATGAGGAGTGCTGTGCTGTGGCTCTCTCTAGGCACCGGGCGGCGTGTACCGTGACTGAACGGTAGTGTGGTCAAAAAGTGCAGCTAAAGGTCCAGCAGATTGAGTGACCGTTGGTCTTGGTGGGGGCGGGGTGGGGGTGTGGGGGACAGAAAGACGTCTCTTTTTTGCTATCGATCCATGAATTCATCAAATGAATTCAAGGGGAATTGCTGCGGAATGGGCCAGACCGGGCCAGGCCAGGTCATTTGGTAATCCTCCATACTTACAGATGGTCCGTCCTGCCCTGTTAAACCAAACCACAGCGCCTTCAGCATCCGAGAACAACAAACAAAACAAACAATCCATGCGTATAAATGCACACCTGGGACACTGGGACTCGAGTTACCCAACCCATTTTCTTCTCTCCATTTGCCTCATCTCAATACTCTTGAGTAATTTCAAAATTGGCATGACAAAATTAGAATGAAAAATATAGAATCTCAATCCAATGGTAAATAGATTGCATTTATATAGCACTTTCATCCAAAGCCCTTTACAGTTGCCTCACGTTCACCCATTCATACACCGACGGCGGTGCCAACCATGCAAGGTAACAACCAACACGTCAGGAGCAGGTAGGGTTAGGTGGCGTCTTGCTCAGGGACACCTCGACACTTAGCTAGGCGGAGCCCGGGGATCGAACCGGGCAACCTTCCAGTTGGCAGACAACCGCTCTTACCTCCTGAGCTACTGCCGCCCGTTGTGAAATATTTGTATTTTATTAATTTATTATTGTTATATTTGAACTAAACAGTTCCTACTCCATCCTCAGGGGACACGGTACCTCTGGCCGTACCTGGTGTGTGTGTGTGTGTGTGTGTGTGTGTGTGTGTGTGTGTGTGGTAAGTCCTCGCTCACCTGTGATGTTGTAGAAGTAGTTGAAGCAGTTGAGGTTGAGGCTGCAGGGCTCGGTGTCGCTGGTGGGCGGGCACTGGCGCCCCACGATGGCCGATCGGATGGGGTAGGCCGTGCGCACGCGGCTCACCGTACGCGTGCACGGCTGAGGACAGAGAGCCAGGACACCCACGGTTAGAATAGTGCGTTTGCTTGCATCTAATTGCGCGTGTATTGAGGTGCATGGTGCGGAATCCAAGGTGGGTGTTGGGTGCAACTGGGTGTAGCCGATTAAGATGGTTGTGGGGTGGATTTAGTGCATTGGGCTGAAGCCATGGGGGGGGGGTGATGCGAGTGGAATAGGCGCGATTGAAGTGGGGGGTGGGCTGGTCTGTAGCTTGAAGTTACATGCCTTGCACACCTCATGTCTTCTGGTGTGGCTCGACGAGTTGAGGGGAGACACGAGAGGGGAGAGGCATTCTCGCCGCACGCAAACCCTCGCTTGGGTTGCGGCGCACCGGGGGCCATGTTTTATTCATGGTCTTGTTCCTCCGGCCGTGCCGCGGACTCATGCGCCGGCACCACCAGCACCACCACCACCACCATCACCACCTCTCCCAAACTCTAACCGCCACCACCTCCACCACCCCACCCACCCACATATCTAACCCACCACCACCACCACCACCATCACCATCTCTACTGAACCCCGCCACTAATACCCAATCACCACCCTCCACCATCATCACACGCCCCTCCGCCACACCCACCTCACCCCCCCTCCCCTCCCCTCTAACAGCCCCTAACCCTCCTCTCCCCCACCCATGACCCCCTCCTAACCCTCCTCTCCCTCACACCCTCTCAACCCTCCTCTCCCTCACACCCCTCCTAACCCTCCTCTCCCTCACACCCCTCTCAACCCTCCTCTCCCTCACCCCCCCTCCTAACCCTCCTCTCCCTCACACCCTCTCAACCCTCCTCTCCCTCACACCCTCTCAACCCTCCTCTCCCTCACCCCCCCTAACCCTCCTCTCCCTCACCCCCCCCTAACCGCCGTCTCCCTTCGCCTCACCCACCCCAGCTTGCCCAGCAGCCGACCAAACAGTGGGGGGGCTCGCTTCACAGGAATATCCTATTTTATCCCTGGCAGCAGCGCTCCGGCCTGCTTGCAGAAACCCTCTGACTTGCTCCCTGCACCTCCTCCTCCTCCGTCTCCTGGGAGCTGGAGGAACGAGGAGGAAGGAGGTGTTTTTTTCCCTCTCAAAACAAAACACTGAGTCCCTGCGGAGGTGGCGGAGGTCTGGAGAGCAGCAGTGTATCATATTATGCTAATCCACTTATTTGGAGGGAGTGGATTACGAGTGGGGCGCTAATCCACAACCACGCAGCTTTTACGGGTTTTACCGTTAAAAAAACACGGGGGGTTGGTGGCCCGGGATGTCACCGCGGTTCGTCTGGAGGAGATTCGGTTACCGTTGACAGGAGATGTTTGCGTTGTGGTCCTTATCAGCCCACCGCAATATGGGCTCATTATTGATTTACACATCAGCGTCCTCAAGAAGGGGAATCTCACACGCACACGCACACACACACACACACACACACACACACACACACAGACACACACACACACACACACACACACACACACACACACACACACACACACACACACACACACACACACACACACACACACACACACACACACACACACACATACAGACACACACACACACACGCTTAAGTCCGCGAGGCCTGTTGCACTCACAACATGCAATATCACACTATCGATGTATCACACTAATCAGATAGAGAAACAAACAGAGACAAACCTGAGGTGTGCAAGGACATGTACAATTAGATACAGACACACAGACACACACACACAATTAAATAGAGACATACAGACTCGCATACACACACACACACACAATTGGATTCAGACAAATGCACATAACTACACACACATAATTAAATAGATGCACACACAGTTGCACAAACACACACACACAATTGGATTCAGACAAATGCACATAACTACACACAAGCACACACATGCACACACACACAACACACACACACACACACACACACACACAGAGTGTGCATGTACACGCGCAATTAGATGCAAGCAAACGCACTATTCTAACCGTGGGTGTCCTGGCTCTCTGTCCTCAGCCGTGCACGCGTACGGTGAGCCGCGTGCGCACGGCCTACCCCATCCGATCGGCCATCGTGGGGCGCCAGTGCCCGCCCACCAGCGACACCGAGCCCTGCAGCCTCAACCTCAACTGCTTCAACTACTTCTACAACATCACAGGTGAGCGAGGACTTACCACACACACACACACACACACACAAACATGGCCCCCGGTGCGCCGCAACCCAAGCGAGGGTTTGCGTGCGGCGAGAATGTGAGGGATTGTGGGAAATCGGCGTGCAAGGGCAGTTGAGAGAAAATAGAAGTGTGATTAACAATAGAGAAGGTGCTGATGGGAGACCAGTGGGTGGGAGGAGGGGAGGGTGGGGAGGGGGAGGAGCTGGTTCAATCTTTTACCACAAACTGGGGGCGATTCAACCGTGGGAGTGGAAGTCTGAATCCTCGGCTTTTCGGCCATCTTGCCGAGTGTGAACCGTCTCCGACATTATGCGCCTTCACCCTTCTTGTGTGTGTGTGTGTTGTAGAGGTTTTATTTTATTTATAAAAGAGTGTTTCAAAGGGTGAACATTAGTGTTCCATAAATATGAGTCTTAAAAGCGGCCTCGGTCCTCCTCGTGATAAATATTCCCTCTGTGCTCGGTGTTCGATACAGAATAACTTAAGTGTTCACAGTTCATATATTTCTCTTCTTTTCTTTTAAAACTTTGGATAAGGAATCAGCCGCAGGCATCATTTTACGACCTCCTAAATTGAACACACCACTGGCGATCTTTAGGGTTCCTCCACGCCATAGGGGGAAATATAACACTGAGATTGATCACTGTTGGTTTTTTGCCCACATTTCTTTCTGTGTTTTTATGGCCGACTGAAACTTCTTTGTCCATACGGTCTGCGAAATATATGTGGTTTATATATGTGGTTTCTATATGTGGTTTTGTGGGTGGTAGACCCACAGACCTCCCAGAGCTTAGCAAATGTGTCACCCTGTCTCAGCAACGATACGCGTGTGTCTAGTAAACACCGATCCAGTTACAGGAGAATGATACAATACCGAATATATCGGCCGAAATCAAATCACTGTTGGGATTTGAATGTTGCGAAACTGTGTTGCGCGCTTTGAGATTCCGTTTTTCCGAATTTTGGAAAAAGATATACTGCCCCCGTGTGCCGCTTCGGAGATCCATCAACATGTCTGCGAGGGTCAGGAACTTTTCGCAGAACGGAGAACGGAACATGATGACTCGGCGTTTACCAGACTGCAGCGGCCCCAGTCGCCCCAGTCGCTGAGCACACAGTGCTCGGGGCAGGGCAGCCGGCTCTCCCGGGCCCCCAGCGGCATCTCCTCGGGGTCACACAGGTAGTCCTCCACCGGGTCAGAGGGCCCGTCGATGGTGTTCAGCATACACCTGGAGGGGGAAGGGGATGAAGGGGGGGGTGTGTGTCGGTGATGAGCCGTGATACAGCTCATGGTGGCGACTCTCAACTACATTGAAATTGGAATGTCCCATCATGGTCCAAAAGACCAGTAGGGATTATAGTAACGGCAATTTGAATGAATAATTATTATTGATTGAATTACAGTTGCCTATATGACACTAATCCAATAAAACATGTCAATATACAGAATATATGTGTGTAATGTAGATTCACAGACACACACATACACGCACACACACTCATATACACACACACGCACACACACACACACATACACACACACACATACACACACATACACACACACAAAAGTACAAAATTCCCTGTAATCCGGTACCTGACTTTCCGGGTCTGGACCCCCTCGCCACAGTTCTCCTTCAGGTCCACGTTGCTCACCTTCCAGAGGCTCCAGGGCTCGGCCAGCCAGACGTACTGGTTACAGTCGCTCTGGCAGGGCACCACCTCGTACACCTGCCAGCAGAGCAGCACAGGTACTGCAGCTGGACCCCCCTCTCAATGTCACGCCCACACCCCATGACCACGCCCCATGACCACACCCCATGACCACTCCCGACGACCACTCCCCTTGACCACGCCCCATGACCACTCCCCACGACCACGCCCGATGACCACTCCCCATGACCACACCCCCATGACCACACCCCACTCCCCATGACCACTCCCCACTCCCCATGACCACACCCCCATGTCCCTGTCTGTGTCTGTGTTTTCCTGCTCCTTGTGTCTCTTTAGTTGTCATTCCCAACCTGTCCACCAGATGCCCTCAGACTTTGCAGTGACTTCATTCATTCCCCCCCTCACCTGCACCTTGTTCCCTCACCAGCATCTCCATATAAATATCACTCCACTGTCTTTGTTCTTCCTTGTGTCTATGCTGCGTGTTGTCTCGTGGTTTGTTGTGGTTTTTGTTCATTTCCAAGTTTCCGAGATCCTGTTTCCAGTCTTTGGGTTCACATGATTGTAAGGTTTGTTTCTTTGATTTAGATGAACCTATAAACCTAACCTACAGAGGAGGGTTTTTGACTTATTGTGGACGCATTGTTTGTTTTGGTCGGTTTTGTACTCGTGGCTCCGGTGTAGATGGCGTGCTTGGAATGTAGGCTCTTTGGATCCTCTGTTACCCAAAATTAAAAAAATGTTTTTCCAAACTAACAAAAGTATATCTCTCAAAAAATAAAACACACCACCTTTACCCTGACTCACGGTCAAAAGCTATAGACCTCACTGTGCGCCCACACCTGTGTCCAATTAGTCCTACATTAAGGAGACAACATCGTGTGGCACTGTGGGTAGCCGCCTACCCACAGCGCCACACGATGGCCACCAACAGGAACAATCAACTAACTGCCTCCGTCTGCATTTGGGTCCCTTGGGTCGTATTATCCACCATGTTCCTACCGATCTCCCTACACACCACGTAACACTCAACAGGTCCTCAGTGTCAGTGTGCCCATCGGTTTAAAGAGACCCCATTTGAGCTATTTTGTTTGAGTCATTACAAGAAATTTCAAAATCCCTAACCCACCAGTGACATCACATGATGTCCCAGATGTAGATAAGAGGTAACTCAATAGATCGGCCCCATCCACCCCCCCCCACCTCACTGCTAGGCTGTTCCAGGAGCAAGGAGGCGGAGTCCGATCGCTCCATTCTGTCAGTATGTCTGGGTGCGACGGACACACACATGGCCGTGGACCGGCTGTGTGAAACGGCCATGTAACGACTCTACGTCTCCATACCCGGTGGTCAAATAGCGGCCCCCTTTTAACCGTGAGAAATTGTGATTGCATGTGTTGTGGATTTATAGCACCGTCCACCGTCCATCGAGCTGAGTCAGTAGAGTAGGAAGTTGCTCTTACCTGGGCCTGCAGCAGAGTTAGGTCCATTGGGCCATGGGGGAAAGAAAGCAACGAGAGATATTAAAAATGGATGTTTGTTCAGACATACGGCCGAGGCTTGCAGTCTGACAAACTGTTATTGAGAAAGCAACAGCCTTGACTGTTATGACACACTGAATGATATCGTAAGAAAAATCTTGTTTTGAGAGACAGACTTCAAGGACATCTCTTGGAGAGAGAGAGAGAGATGGAGAGAGAGAGAGAGAGAGAGAGAGAATATTTGAAGGAAAGGAGAGAAAGTGTAAAGCAGAGAGTATAAATATGGCGTATTAAAGAGCGATGACGTGTTCTCCTCTGTAATTCATGCGTTCGTATTTACCGAGCCGACACCGCGCCAAAACAGACAACGCTATAAATACCCGGGAGCCTCGACTAGCCGCGCGTTAACACCGCTGTGAGCCGGCTGGCTGCTTCCAGAGGGGGTGCTGCGGTGTGGTAGGTGGTGGTGTGGTGGTGGGGTGGTGGTGTTGGTGGTGCTGGTGGTGGTGGTGCTGGGGGGGGGTGGTGCTGGGGTGGGGTGGTGCTGGGGTGGGGTGGTGCTGGGGTGGGGTGGGGTGGGAGTTTGAAACACACTTCCAGGCCAGCGGTAACATGGCGGCGGCGGTGGCGGCAGATTAAGGTCGTGTCACTCTGTAAGCTTGGCACGGGGGTTTGGAGCGGACGCTGCCCACCGTGCTCGAACACACAGGTACGGGCGCCAGAGCTGCCACCACCACCACCACCACCACCGGCCCGCTCCTCTCCTCCGCTGGAACAGAGCATTAATCACACGGCACGCTGCCCTCTATAAACAGCGAACATGTCCCCATTAATCTAACAATGGTGTTCCTTTTTAATCTCTCTCTCTCTCTCTGTCTCTCTCTGTCCCCCCCCCCCCCCCCCTCCCTCCCCCATGGCCCAATGGACCTAACTCTGCTGCAGGCCCAGGTAAGAGCAACTTCCTACTCTACTGACTCAGCTCGATGGACGGTGGACGGTGCTATAAATCCACAACACATGCAATCACAATTTCTCACGGTTAAAAGGGGGCCGCTATTTGACCACCGGGTATGGAGACGTAGAGTCGTTACATGGCCGTTTCACACAGCCGGTCCACGGCCATGTGTGTGTCCGTCGCACCCAGACATACTGACAGAATGGAGCGATCGGACTGGTGGGTTAGGGATTTTGAAATTTCTTGTAATGACTCAAACAAAATAGCTCAAATGGGGTCTCTTTAAACCGATGGGCACACTGACACTGAGGACCTGTTGAGTGTTACGTGGTGTGTAGGGAGATCGGTAGGAACATGGTGGATAATACGACCCAAGGGACCCAAATGCAGACGGAGGCAGTTAGTTGATTGTTCCTGTTGGTGGCCATCGTGTGGCGCTGTGGGTACTACCCACACCGCCCCACCCTGTCGTCTCTTAACACCGCAGCACCCCCTCTGGAAGCAGCCAGCCGGCTCACAGCGGTGTTAACGCGCGGCTAGTCGAGGCTCCCGGGTATTTATAGCGTTGTCTGTTTTGGCGCGGTGTCGGCTCGGTAAATACGAACGCATGAATTACAGAGGAGAACACGTCATCGCTCTTTAATACGCCATATTTATACTCTCTGCTTTACACTTTCTCTCCTTTCCTTCAAATATTCTCTCTCTCTCTCTCTCTCTCTCTCCATCTCTCTCTCTCTCTCCAAGAGATGTCCTTGAAGTCTGTCTCTCAAAACAAGATTTTTCTTACGATATCATTCAGTGTGTCATAACAGTCAAGGCTGTTGCTTTCTCAATAACAGTTTGTCAGACTGCAAGCCTCGGCCGTATGTCTGAACAAACATCCATTTTTTTTAAAATGCATTTTTATGAGCGTATTTTGTTATATTTTAAAGGCTTTCCTTAGATAACATGTATACATTATTATATTATTCATATCTCTCCAATCAATACAACAACTTCGTTTGGACAAGGATAACGTGGACACGACATTGAACTATTACAATCCCCCGGTCAACGTTAGTCGGTCCACGTTGGACCACCGGGGGGGGGTGGGGGGGGTCGTACCTGATTGATGTGGTCGAGTTTGGGGCAGGGCCGCCCGCCGTTGTAGGGTTTCTCGCGGAGCCACTTGGAGCGAACTTTGACCCCGCTGCCGCAGGACTTGCTGCACCGGGACCAGTTGGACCACTCGCTGAGCTTGCAGTCGGATGGGCAGGGGATGATGCAGGCCTCCTCGATGTAGCCTACGACACACCGCATTGCAGGAGGGTGGAGGTTATAGGCGGGACTGCTCTCAGCCTCCGCCCTTCATTTCGCACGATATCACCGCGTGACTCGTCCTCGACACCTAGATCCGGACGTAGACCGCTGAGCACTTGTTGTAAATCCCTGTACATTTTAAATGTATGATCCCGTGGTTGGTCGTGCTCGCATGTCGATCCAGACTTCTTCCTTCCTGACAAGACTTTCCGTCTGAATTCTGTCCGAACATTAACTAATGGTGCAACAAAACCCTGACTGAGGGGAGGGGAAAGGCAATGCCATGGTTGTTGGTTTTGAGAAGAAGTTGCAAAATGTCTTGTAACTAAGTCAAGTTGTGTGGTGGATGGGAGAACCATGGTGAAGCATTCTCACCAAACTTGGTAACACAGCACAACCATACAGCGTTTTTCATGGTCATGAATGGTTTTGAAGACCTTGGACAGCAGAGATAATCGAAGAACCTAGAAGCTAGCTTTCTCTGTTTTATGCAGGGAATACATGCATCCTCATTTCAACTCCACCTCCTCTTTTCCTCTCCTCCTCCCTTCGATCTTAATCTGATCCACGAAGGAGAGCAAAACACTAAAAATGGGGCAAAATGCAATCGGATTGAAGCGGCCCCTAGAAGAACCACACACGATCCTTCACAGATGAACCTCCGCACAGCGATTGATTTTCGGCTCCAGTGTGTGGAATGAACACAGAACCTCATTCAAAGATTTTAATTTCATGGCCTGTTATATAAAACCCCGGCGAAAAAATACGCCCGGGCGTTCAGGGAGGATCGCGGCGAGCGTTATCATTCCAATCATCCCCCGCTCTCGCTCTCTCTTCCCGCCGCGATAATTATGGACGAAGGGAAGACATCCAGAGGTGGCAAAGTACAGTGTGTTTGTGTGTGTGTGTGTGTGTGCGGGTGTGTGTGCGTGTGTGTGTGTGTGTGTGCGTGTGTGTGTGTGTGTGTGTGTGTGTGTGTGTGTGTGTGTGTGTGTGTGTGTGTGTGTGTGTGTGTGTGTGTGTGTGTGTGTGTGTGTGTGTGTGTGTGTGTGTGTGTGTGTGTGTGTGTGTGTGTGTGTGTGTGTGTGTCTGAGTTAGGGCGATCAGACTACAGAGTCAGTCTGTTCTGCTCCCCCCCCCCCCCCGGTGCGCGGCGAGACCGGGTCCATCCAGCACGGCGGAGCAACGGTGTCCGTGTCAACCGCCTGATTGTGTATTCTTGTTCGTTTCGGGCGTGAAAGAGAGAGAGAGAGAGAGAGAAAGAGAAAGAGAAAGAGAAAAACAAAGCCAGTGTAGCACAATAGCAACGTTCTTGATCAGTCCTCCATTGTGAGTGAAGACAAACAACCACCGTTTGTATCTTCATTGTCCTGTCACCACACGCATGTTCACGGAGCTCATGGAAGCAGGCTGTCGCATTCACACCACACACACACACACACACACACACACACCAACACACAAACACACACACACACACACACACCACACACACACACACACACACACACCACACACACACACACACACACACACACACACACACACACAACACACACACACACACACACACAGAGAGAAAAATCACCCGAAAAGGTTAAATGCCAACCTCTTTTTCATTGAGTAATAAT
>PIJE02000013.1:370408-387908 GCA_002895965.2 Coryphaenoides rupestris
GTTGGTGACGGAGGACGCGGTGAACTCTGTGTGTTGTGTTGCTGAATGATCCAGCTTGTATTCAAGGAGGAGGAATACGTCGACGCCTGAACTGTTAAAGTCATCAGGTGAAACTGGTACGGTGAAATATATCATAATTACACGTCGAAATTATTGCGTTTTATAGAGTACCACGCCGGCGACAATGTGCGTTATACGGAGAAACAAACAGAAAAGTGATAAAAAACAATTTGATAATTACAGATACAGGGTCAAACAAAATTACACCCGAAAATTAATAAATAAGTAAAAACAATTATCAGTAATAAAATGGATAGATTATAAGTTTAAAACCAATGAAACGCATACATAATCAGTGCATCTTATGAATGATAATGTGGATTATTAAACTGTATAGTGATGGGTGTTATGATACACGTATACAGAATCTAGCATCCGCAGCCCCTGGCAAGGCTGGACACAAAAGTCATTTAGTGTGCGTCCGCTGCTGGTAGCTACAGGGACCACCACTTCCTCAGCTCCACTCAACCCATTGATTTTCCTAATCAGAGGCTAACCTGTTTTACAGGCCAAGCACTCTGAAGATAAGACTAAAGGGTCTCGGCCAGTCAGAAGTCTTCCCGGAACACACACGAGTCACGAGAACAACATCTGAGAGGACAAGAGACCCTCGCCCCTTCTATTACACAGAAGACTATAGGATTATATATATATACTGTATATATATATATATATATATATATATATATAGCAACCAGGGGTGTCATAGAGTCACCCCTTTTCTTTTAGATTTGTAACCTTATTACGACTAATCACTACTTATGTGTTTTTTTTATCTTGTGTTGTGGCAATTGCAATGTGACTGGAATACTTGAATTTCCTTTGGTATCAAAATATTATCTATTTATCGAGGTATGTGTGTGTGTGTGTGTGTGTGTGTGTATGTGTGTATGTATGTATGTATGTGTCTGTCTGTCTGTCAACTAGAATGTGTGTACCAGGGAGCTAAACAGTCAGTGATTGTTCAGTCGAAACATCTCTGTGTGTTTTCCACCGACCCTGCTGGTCCACACGTGTTCGTCGGCCTACAAAATGCATAAACATCACAGTCCAGAAATGGGGCGAGATCCAACTAATCTCTGGCGATAATGGCCGTAAGAAGGTTAAAACGAGCCTCTTAACTGAGGCATGACCAGAGAGAGAGAGAGAGAGAGAGAGAGAGAGAGAGAGGAGAGAGGAGAGAGAGAAAGAGAGAGGAAGAGAGAGAGAGAGGAGAGAGAGAGAGAGAGAGAGAGAGAGAGAGAGAGAAGCTCTGAAATCAGAGATGGAGTCCAAGAGACAACATCGTCCAACATGTGTGTGCAAAGCATTGAGAATCGCCAAGCCTCTATCCATCCATCCACGTTATAATCCGCACATCTCCCCAGCCCCCGGCAGAAGTAGCGCCAGATGACACCCTTTTTGTTGTCGCTCCGTGATGCGGCTTCTGTGATTTCCTAATCTCGTCGTTCTTTTTTCCATGTTCCCCATTAGAGTGTGTGGAGGTCAAACGATAACCGTAGCAACGCGCGCGAGCTAAGAGCGCTATCTTAGCCTCGAGGTGCTAACATAGTGGCGGTTGAAACTTCTCTCAGATAGCGGAACGCCCACCACCCCCCTCTCCCCCCCCTTCCCTGGCTGGTTGGGGGGGGCGCAGACGGTGGGGGAGATTAGCGAGGGGCCATGTACAGTATGTGGAGGGTGGATGGAGAGCGGGGGGGCAGGGGGGGCGTCGGGTGAGAGAGGCGAGCGTGGTGTTTCTGAGATATTTCTGTGCGCGGCCGTTTAGTGCATCGCGCTCTGGGCTTCGCGGGATCGGCTTTTGTTGTCTTTTTCCTCCAGACACCCCCGGAGAACATTCCAGCTTTTTTTTTGTTTGTTTGTTTGTTAGGGTTTTGAGTGTCAGTTATAGCTTCCAGGAGCACACACACACGCACACGCACACACACACGCACACACACAATTAGATACAGACACACGCACACACGCACACACACACACACACACAGGCACTTTGGATGCGGGCCTGTCACACCCACGCTGGGATTAACCGCGGCATATGTGAGTCACGCAGAGGAAGTCGGCCGCCATATGTGGCTGTGCACCTCGCCGGTGTATTCACACATGCGTTCAGCCGATATATATTCACAGGCGGCGCTCCACTCCACCCGTATTGCTCCGTTTCCACAAGAGATTACAACTCAGAGACAAACGATCGGGACAGATATGGCTCCCGTCTCTTCCAAGCTCACTCACACGCCTCTCTGGAGGGGAAAGCTTGGCCGCCTTTCCCTGACAGTGAAAAATAATTTTGCGTCTGTTTGGTTCGGCCCGATTCCAGAATACATTACAGCGATCTCCCAGCGACTTTCACCAGATTTCTTTTAAACACCGCAATCCAGGTTGTTGCTACTGTTTCATTTTTTAGACTAATGGGGGACATTTTGTCGCACAACGGGGGCTGTGTTGCACAGCGATAGAATAGTCCAATGTCGATTTGGTAAAAGCCCTCGCTTGGAAGGAACAGATTGGCGAGGCGGAGTTGTTGGCTCATCTGATCCGGAGTCATGTTTGCAATCATATTCGCTGGATCGGCGCAGTATTTTGTGAAGTGGAAGTGCCGGTCTGTGGTCTACGACGTCGCCGGTGATCAGAAAGTAGTTCGGAGCGGAGCGTGAGCGGGGCTACACTGGAACGCGTGTCACACAAAAGTTCAATTCACATTCGTTTTCCCGCAAATTGAATCTTTCGGCAAAAAAAAGGCTGGCATACTCCACTAGTGGTGGATTCTAAAGTGCTTTCAATTGAAGTTTAAATGTCAACTGCTTGAGTTCATTATCACACGCCAGCCTGTAAGAATGAGAGAAGCTTCTGGTCTCGGGCGCACTCACGCAACACACACGTTTCACTTTAAAGTTCGCTTTGCCGTCAAAGCATTCAGTTTGCTTTGGTTCCAAAACCTCCACTTATAATACGAGTGGTGAATAGTAAATGGAATGCATTTATATAGTGCTTTTATCCAAAGAGCTGTACAATATTGCCTCAAATTCACCCATTCATATAAACATTCATACACTGACACTAGCCGGGAGCAGTTGGTGTTAGGTGTCTTGCTCAGGGACACCTCAACACTTAGCTAGGCGGAGCCCAGGGATCGCACCAGAAACCTTCCGATTTCCAGACAACCGCTCTTGCCTCCTGCCAGAGGAGCCTGTGGACATTGGCTGCCTTGGGCATCCGTGCCTTGAGCAAGATGCTCTTACCCTGACCTGAAAAGCACAGCCAACTCCCACCGTGTACAGCACAGCACAGTCCAGAATCTCACACATATTTAAACTAATTTGCTTGATTGTGAACTGACACCTGAAATGGGATTTCTTGATTTGGCTCCGCCCCATCTTATGTTGGTTTATAGGTTAGCTTGTGGATGTGTTCTCTGATTGTGGATGTTTTAGCCTTCAGCTCAGTCTATCTCTGTGTCGATCTCTGATTTGTCTCAGATCAGAAGATTGCTGCTTGCAGGTCAAATTTAACAGTACAACACTCGGATTCAGATAAAGCCACGTTATCAGACATGAGCTCAGGGGGATTACACACACACACACACGCACACACACACACACACACACACACACACGCGCACACACATACACACGGGCACACACACACACACACACACACACACACACACACACACACACACACACACCCCCACACACACACAAGCAAACACACACCACACACACACACACACACACACACACACACACACACCCACACACCACACACACACAACAAAACACAAAACACACACACTCACCGTGGCTGTTACAGCGCAACGTCTCCACCAGCCGGTTGTCCTGGTCGTAGCACACCATGGCCTGGTAGCGGTAGCCCTGACCGCACTCCCTGACCTCCGGCTGCACCTTGAGGCCCAGCAGCCTCTCCGCGCGGCCCCCTGCCCCCGCTGCCCCCGCCGTGCCGCCCACCGCTGCCGCTGCCGCGTCCGGCAGGATGCAGTCGGACCACTCGCCCACCGGCTGGGCGTTGTACTTGTCACACGGGCAGTACTGGGTCTCACTCAACGGATACATCTGACTGTTCTTACATTTATCCTTCTTCTTACTACGACCTGTGGGGAGGAGGGAGAGAGACATAGGGAGACAGAGGACGAGGAGAGGAGAGAGAGAGAGACATAGGGGGACAGAGAAGGAGGAGAGGAGAGAGGGAGAGAGACTTAGGGAGACAGAGGAGGATGAGAGGAGATAGGGAGAGAGACATTGGGAGGCAGAGAGAGAGAAAGAAATATAATTAGCGAGAAAGACGAGGCGAAGGAGAGTAGCCCATTACGTCAGCATTAAAGACCTTTATCTTTGACGAGAAGATGCTGATGACTTGCAGGTTGACTAGTGATTTCATTCAACAGAGCGTATTTCGCTGCCGGTCCATCCAAGCGGGAGACAGAGGCGGTGCGGAATTTAGCAACAGAGGAAACAGGAGTGCTTGGTTCCTGCAACGGGATTAGCTCAACTTCCTGTGCAGTTTGACGCCGCGGCTCTCCCGCCGCCGCTCAGCTGGATTGCGCGCGGCAGAAGTATTAGACCATTTTTGACGCTTTTCGCTCGACGACAGAGGAGAGGAGGAGGAAAGAGGAGGAGAAGGGGAGGAAAGGGGAAAGAAGGGGAGGAGGAAGGGTGGAGGAAGGGAGGAGGAAGGGTAGGAGGAGGTGGAGGAGGAGGGAGAAGGGAGGTGGAGGAGAGAGGAGGAGGAAGGTGGTGGAATGACAGCTCGTTATGTCGCAGAGAGCAGTGTTGTAGAAGTGGTTCATGGGTTTCGTGACGTCTCCGAAGGTTCAATCAATCATCGAGAAGTTCTGCACAACTATTATGGGCCTCCAAGCACACGAGAGAGAGGCAAGATCAATAAGCTAATGTACCCACATTAGCATCAGCAAAGACGAGAGCGAGTCGAAGAGATTGGGAATATCAGAGGGCAGGGGCAGAGTGAGTTCATATGCAAGTTAGCAGAAGATGAACATCTTAGAAAAAGAGATTTCAAGGCAGAACGAGTGAGCAAGTGAAACTCAAAATATGAAAGAGCGAGACTAACAGAAATGGCAGAGACAAGAAGTCAGGAAATTCAGAGACATAATTTAGAAGTGATGGTGGGACTGCTGAGTTCTGCTTTTTGGCGTTGTTCAAGTGTCTGTCGAGTGTTTCTTGGGCTGCCCAAATAGCGATGCTTCAACGCATCTGCTATTGCTCGGTCTGTTAGTATTAGCTCGCACCGCGCATACGCTGTGTGTGTGTGTGTGTGCGCGCGCTGAATGCTCTACGCACGCACACACACACACAACGCACACACACACACATGACACACCACACACCCACACCCACACACGCACACACACACACACACACACACACCCACACACACACACACACACACGCACACACACAGCACACACACACACACACACACACACACACACACACACACACTCCACGGTCCCCTGTTGCTTGTATTTTTTGCAAAGGAGAACAAGAAAGAGCAGGCTTTAAGGGGAGCGCGCCGTGGTTCGAACTCACATCAAGTGCAAGATTGGACGCCTCGCCGCCCGCTAGTCCAAGCAACCTTCGGTTGCAGACAACCGCTCTTACCTCCTGAGCTACTGCTGCCATGTGTGTGTTGTGTGTGTTGTGTGTGCTGTGTTGTGTGTGTTGTGTGTGCTGTGTTGTGTGTGTTGTGTTGTGTGTGCTGTGTTGTGTGTGTTGTGTGTGCTGTGTTGTGTGTGTTGTGTGTGTTGTGTGTGCTGTGTTGTGTGTGTTGTGTGTGCTGTGTTGTGTGTGTTGTGTGTGCTGTGTTGTGTGTCCTGTGTGCTGTGATGCTGCACGGCGAGGCCCAGACACACTGCTGTGATGTTGGGAGTGTGTGTCAGGAGTGTGTGTGTCTGTGTGTGTGTGTGTGTGTGTGTGTGTGTGTGTGTTGTGTGTGTGTGTGTGTGTGTTGTCGATCTATTTTTAACAACAACACGCACACACAACAAGCACGCGGCTCCACCCACAAAAACTGAGTCGAGACCGGCTCTTGTTGTTTAGTTGATGTCTGTCTCGTATTGCCTTGTCTCTCTACGACACGTGTTGCCTCTCTCTGTCATACCTGTCTCGGTCTCTCTGTCTCTGTCTCGCTGTCTCGTCTCTCTCTCTATCTCTCTCTCTCTCTCTCTGTCTCTCTCTCTCTCTCTCTCTCTCTCTCTCTCTCTCTCTGTCTCGCTCTCTGTCTCTCTCTCTCTCTCTCTCTCTCTCTCTCTCTCTCTCTCTCTCTCTCTCTCTCTCTCTCTCTCTCTCTCTCTCTCTCTCTCTCTCTCTCTCTCTCTCTCTCTCTCTCTCTCTCTCTCTCTCTCTCTCTCTCTCCTCTCTCTCCTCTCTCTCTCTCTCTCTCTCTCTCACCTCTGTCCTCTCTCTCCTCGCTCTCTCTCTCTGTCCTCTCTCCTCTCCTCGCTCTCTCTTTCTCTCTCCTCGCCCTTCTCTCTCCTCCTCCAACCTTGAATCAACGCCGTGCACTGAGCTGGAGACGCAGCGTGCCCACATATATTTTTAGATTTCGTGATTGTTTGTTGCATTTTTGACTGTTTCATATTGTTTCATTACTTTTGCAACTGAACTTTTTTTTTTTCATTTGTCATCCTTTGCCAATGCCATTTGCCCATGCCCTTTGAATTCAAGTGATTTTGATTTGGTTATGCTTATTGATTGATTTGTTTTTTTGGGTTTGTTTGTGAGATTGTGATTTGATTGAACTTGGAGACGCGAACATAAATCTACAAATGTCTTCTGGAAACAACTGCAATCAACTCTGAGCTCTTTGACCATATTTCATCATTTCATGACCACCATGTTGATCGCCTCCGTCTCTCTCTCTCCCCCTCTCTCCCTCTCTCTCTCTCCCTCTCCCATGTGGCGTCTAATGGTCTCTCGGCCCATCATTTTAACAGCCTCCACTGTGGCACCCCGTCTGAGACGAAGCCAGTGAACGGAGATAATTAGGGTTAATTATCTCTGCGACGCGGCTGTGCATCCATCAGGTGCGCGGCGGCGGGAGAGCCGCCACGCGTCACATGACAGGACGTTGAGTAATCCACGCTTTGCAGGACACTCACCCTCGCGGTTAAAATGGAGTACAGGCGGTGGGCGTATCACGCGTCTCAAGTTGAGGCCCTCAGGACTTTCCTGTTTATCCAATCTTCCTGGCCTTAAGCTTCCGCGCTCTTACCCACTGTTGGGCGATCTGTCGCACCGGCGATAGGTGAGAAGTACGCTTTGTTGTTGTGTGGATCATTCAATCACACTGATCCAACCCGCGAACGTCTGCCCGCGGTTTGTACGCTTCGCTCACAGTTAAGGCCTTTTTAATGGCTGAAGGCTTTGTTCGTGCTAATTGGTGCTGATTCTATCAATCTGGCCTTCCTCCTTTCGTTTGGCTAGGCTGTGTGCTGCCATAAGAACCAGAACACACCATTGCGTGCCCTCACTACTTTTATTCACCAGCCTAAAGACCGCTAGTGTGTGTGTGTGTGTGTGTGTGGATAAGTATGTGTGTGTGTCCCAACTATTTCCGGAACAGTTGGGAGTTTTGTGCCTTGTTTCAAAGATACCGCGACAGAACCATAGAACATGATAATCAAATCAGCAACCCACCCGCCAAGCCACCCAGCAGATGCCAGACAACCTTTCTCTAACTCCTGATCTATTAAAGGGCCTCTAAATGTACCACTGGGTGTGAGTGTGATTATCTATTATGAGCCCTTTCAAAATCAACCTCTAATTGCCCTCTAATCACCCTCGAGTGAGTGTGTCCACCCAGATGTAAGGTGAGTTCGCTCACCCCCCCCCACACACACACACACTCCCACTTGTGATGTCACTAGCGGACAGATTTTGGAAACAGCTTGGAGCGGCTTGTAATGGCTAATCACGCTCACGCCTGGTCGGTACAATAGCGGCCCTTCAAGTCAGTGTGACTAACTCATCGTCATTAAGGAGCAGGTAGGGGGTTGTCTTCCTCCAGGTATGCCTACAAGCTAGCCTGTGGACCTTTTTTTAGCGATATTTGCCTCCTCGCACGTACTCATCGACGTCCTCCTTGCCGGGCGCGGACCCACGCAGTCGGCGCTGCGTGGGTGTGAATGGAAGCGTAATTTAGTGAGTGGCAGGCTCTTGGCAGGGCGGATGCGCCATGAACGCTGCCGCGTTGCGGGTGGTGCGGGTATGGGCCTCGCGCGGTTACCGCAGCCGGCCAGTACTGCCTTGCGTCAGTTCCAGGAGCCCATGAGGATGTGGCTAGAGGGAGATGAGAGGAGGGAGGAGGAGGAGAGGGGAGGAGGGGGAGGAGGTAGAGGAGGGGGAGAGATGGGGAGGAGGAGGAGAGGGGTGGAGAGGAGGGGGGGAGGGGAGGAGGAGAGGAGGGAGAGGGGGGAGGGAGGAGGAGGGGGAGGAGGGGAGGGAGGAGGAGGGGGGAGGAGGAGGAGGAGGAGGAGGAGGAGAGGAGGAGGAGGAGGGAGGAGGAGGAGGGAGGTTTCAGCGTTTTTCATTCCCAGAACACCCACCACCACCACCCGCCACCACCACCAACCACCACCACCACCACCCGCCGCCCGCCGCCCGTCTCCCCCCCCCCCACACATGAAGGAAGACACACAACCTGAGGGGGCTGAACTGAGGCCTCGCCCTCCCCCCTACCTCCCCACCCCCCCACCCCCCCACTCCCCCAAACCCACAGCTCCTACGTCTTGACCGCTCCCATCCAATCAGCTTGATGTGTTTTGACAGGGCGCTCCCCTGAAGCCTCTTCTTGGTTTTTGTTTTATACAACAACAACAGCGGTGATCCGTGGTGTGCAGTCTTTACTGTGTGTGTGTGTGTGTGTGTGTGTGTGTGTGTGTGTGTGTGTGTGTGTGTGTGTGTGTGTGTGTGTGTGTGTGTGTGTGCGTGTGTGTGGAGTAAAGTGACAGCTAGTGTCTGCTGTGTTTCATTAACACCAACGCGCGGGAGGGTGTGGATTTCATCGCCATAGCATGCTAACAGCTATCGCGTGGCTAATGGCGGTAGCGTGCCGCTGACGGTGTTATTTGGAGCCAAGACCGAACAGACACCTTGAATCAACGCCGTGCACTGAGCTGGAGACGCAGCGTGCCCACGATATTTTTAGATGTCGTGATTGTTTGTTGCATTTTTGACTGTTTCATATTGTTTCATTACTTTTGCACCTGAACTTTTTTTTTTTCATTTGTCATCCTTTGCCAATGCCATTTGCCCATGCCCTTTGAATTCAAGTGATTTTGATTTGGTTATGCTTATTGATTGATTTGTTTTTTTGGGTTTGTTTGTGAGATTGTGATTTGATTGAACTTGGAGACGCGAACATAAATCTACAAATGTCTTCTGGAAACAACTGCAATCAACTCTGAGCTCTTTGACCATATTTCATCATTTCATGACCACCATGTTGATCGCCTCCGTCTCTCTCTCTCCCCCTCTCTCCCTCTCTCTCTCTCTCCTCTCTCCCTCTTCCATGTGGCGTCTATATTGGTCTCTCGGCCATCATTTTTTAACTAGCCTTCACTGTTGGCACCCCGTCTGAGACGAAGCCACGTGAACGGAGTAATAGGGTAATATCTCTGCGACGCGGTGTGCATCCATCAGTGGTGCGCTGGGCGGCGGAGGACGTTGAGTTTAATTCCACGCTTTTGAGGACACTCAAGCACTTCCTGTTTCCTGTTGCCTTAACTTCCCGCCACCCCTTCGGATCTCTGACACCGCGCATGGAAAATACAGCTTCTGTTGAATGATCAATCACATAATCAACCTGCCCACAGTCATAGCAGTTTCTTCGTCACAGATTAAAGGCCTTTTAAATGGACTGACTGCTTAATGGGCTGACCTTTATAAATTGCTCTCTCTCTCTTGCTAAGCTCTGTGGCCAATTAAAAAACAATCACACACAATGTGTCCCTCATACTTATCCACACACACACACACACACACACACACACACACTAGCGTGGTGTCAACCACGCTAGGTGTGTGTGTGTGTGTGTGTGGATAAGTATGTGTGTGTGTCCCAACTATTTCCGGAACAGTTGGGAGTTTTGTGCCTTGTTTCAAAGATACCGCGACAGAACCATAGAACATGATAATCAAATCAGCAACCCACCCGCCAAGCCACCCAGCAGATGCCAGACAACCTTTCTCTAACTCCTGATCTATTAAAGGGCTTCTAAATGTACCACTGGGTGTGAGTGTGATTATCTATTATGAGCCCTTTCAAAATCAACCTCTAATTGCCCTCTAATCACCCTCGAGTGAGTGTGTCCACCCAGATGTAAGGTGAGTTTGCCCCCCCCCCCCCCACACACACACACACTCCCACTTGTGATGTCACTCGCGGACAGATTTTGGAAACAGCTTGGAGCGGCTTGTAATGGCTAATCACGCTCACGCCTGGTCGGTACAATAGGGCCTCAAGTCAGTGTGACTAACTCATCGTCATTAAGGAGCAGGTAGGGGGTTGTCTTCCTCCAGGTATGCCTACAAGCTAGCCTGTGGATTTTTTTTTAGCGATATTTGCCTCCTCCACTCACTCACCGACCAGGGTCCTCTTGCGGGTGCGGACCCCCACGCAGTCGGCGCTGCAGGGGGAGAACTTGGACCAGTTGGTGAGCTGGCAGTCGTCCTGGCAGGGGATGACGCATCGCTGGGTGGCGGGCGGCATGAGGCGCGCGTACCGCAGACACTCGCCCAGGTCCGCCTGCGTCCCGTCCAGCCGCCGGCACGACACCGCTGGCGGAGGAGGAGAAGAAAGGAGAGGAGGAGGAAGGAGAGGAGAGGAGAGGAGGAGGAAGGAGAGGAGAGGAGAGGAGAGGAGAGGAGGAGGAAGGAGAGGAGAGGAGGAGGAAGGAGAGGAGAGGAGAGGAGAGGAGAGGGGAGAGCAGAACAACAGTGAGTGACTGGTACCCAAATGTAGCTGCATGGCCCCGCCTCTATCTTGAGAAGGTCAATTAGGCGTCGGCGCAAACGTCTGAACGAATGATGAATCTCAATTAGCGTTACTGTTTATAATGATTTAGTCATTTGGGTCACTTTTGATCAAAAGTGACTTCAAGAGTGAATTCAGACACGGATAATTAAGGAGAATGTAGCACAGGGGGTGGGCACAGCTCGCTCCAGGAGACCTACAGGGTCGACACTGTGGACACTGGGGATCGAACCCAGTAACTTTTGGCCTGGGAGTCGAAAAGAGAATCCAAGCCATGAATTGCTCTGCCAGTTCCTTTTATTTAAGTGCTGAGTAACAGAATACTTGGCAAACAACTGTCTTCCAAAGCTCCAGTGTACCAAAGCTCAGAGCATCTTGTTGTGTATTGTCTATACAGAGCCAATACCAAGCCAATTGGATTTCCTTCCTTGTCACGTGTCTTGATTGAGTTAACCCAGAACAACACTCAATACGGACCAAATTAACCGCATTGACGGACTGAACGCAGCGAGTGTCATCTCAAATCAAGCTGCGAATGAGAGAGAGCCCGGAATGCCCCTGCAACCTTTCCTGAACTGCAGTGAACGCAAGTCTGTCGATCTCCCTTTTTTCTCCCTTTCAGCCTGACTTGTGGGGGCTGCCTGGCTTGGAGGCTGTTGCTGTTGCAGGCTGGTTGTTATTCCAGCCGGGTTCCGCAGAGTGCAGTGAGCAGCGAGCGCTGCTGGCTTTAGGAGCCGCTGTGAAGCTTCGGGGAGCGATGAGGAACATTAGAAACACTCTCCCGGGAAATAAATAAAGCAACAAAAAAAAATAGAGCAAAAAATATCTAATTATGTCAGCTCCCACGGGACTGACACGAGGGGTTCAGAGTGGCACGTGGGCAAGCACACACACACACACACAGGCACGCGGCACACACACACACACACACACACACACACACATGCACACACACCCATGCACTGCACGCATGCATAGATGCAAGCACATACACACACACACCATAGAAATACACATCACACACACGCACACATATGCTCAGATGTGTGTGTCTGTGTTCAATCGAGCAGTCTGACTTGCCGCTATAATATTTCATAGTGCTGTACTCCCGTCCTCCACAGCATACAGAGTGAGGGAGAGTGAGCGATCGTGGAGCCACACAGAAATCAATCTGTTAGTACACTCGGCTCACGCCACCGGGAGACAGCATCGGCTCTGGAACGCTTCCATTTGCTTCGAGCCAGGTCTATAACTTATGTGTGCGTGTGTGTGTGTGTGTGTGTGTGTGTGTGTGTGTGTGTGTGTGTGGTGTGTGTGTGTATGTGTGTGTGTGTGTATGTGTGTGTGTGTCTCTCTGTGTGTGTGTGTGTGTGTGTGTGTGTGTGTGTGTCTATGTGTGTGTGTGCGCATGTGTCATGTGTTTGATTTTGTTTGTTTAAGTGAGAGAGATGTAGACGAGAGCGAGAGACAATGGCCTTTAGCACATGCATGATGGAAGTACTTTGTGTGTCCGTGTGTGAGTGTGTGTGTGTCTGTGTGTGTGTCTGTGTGTGTGCGTGCGTGTGCATGTGTGTCTGTCATTTTGGGGTTCTGTGCTGAACACACACACACACACACACACACACACACACACACACACACACACACACACACACACACACACACACACACACACACACACACACACAAGCTGGTGGGTTATATCTGTATTATATCTCCTCTGCTGTGTTGCTAGGGTGGCAATGTGGGTCTGAATGGAAAAAACTCCATTCCGTCTCATTTGGTTTAAGTCAGCCATGATGAGAGCTTCTGGAAGCTGCCTCCTGAGCGGAGGGAAATTCACCGCAAAGCCCCCTGGGAACAGTGCCTGTCACCTGCTGTCAACACACCTGTACAGGTAGTGGTGAGTGTGGAGCTACATACACAAGCAGCTCTGAACTCCCCTATCTAATAGCTGTAGCATTAAGAAAAGATTTTACATGTATTATTTTACATATATGTACATATATGTATATATATTTACTGTATATATGTGTATATATACACAGTATATTACAATGATCGACAAGTTTTTCTGGGGAAAACGATAATTAGAGTGATTTATAAACACGTTTCTTTTTGTTCCGTCGTTTTTCCTTGTTGAGCACTTTGTGTTGCTGTGTTGCGTGGCGGGGCGCCCCATTAATAAAGTTGGATTTGATTTGATTTCTGAACGTCATTATTCCGGCTGAACTTTTCAATTCCTCGGACTCCAGAGCAGAGAAAGAGAAGAGAAAGAGAAGCAAGAGTGTGCTGCTCCGCGGAGACAGAACTCCTGTGCTATGAGAGCTTCGGGGGAAGTTTCACGGCGCTGAAGAATGCACCAAAGTGTCACGTCTCTCCGCCCCAAGAATTCAAGAAAGTATGAAAAGTGCCGGAGGTGCAGGAAGGTCTCGGTAAACCAACACAACATCACGTCAAACGAGGCTCCTGAGGGCGGCTATTGATGATACTATTCCACTCCCAGATTCACCGTTAATCCCCACTTGTTCTAAAAGGTGGCACTCAGGTCAGGAGTTTGTTATTTCAGCTCACTTATGTCTTCCTGACCGGATATGAATGGCCACTCCATCCGCCGTTTTCTTAAATGGAGAGGCAGAAGAAACTGAACTGTCAGAAGTGGTGGGTTAGTGTGGCCGGTGTGGGGATGGATGGGTGAGGGTGGGTGGTGGTGTGGTAGGTGGGAGGGTGGGGGGTGAGTGAGGAGAGTGGAGTGAAGAGAACAGCGGTGGTACCTCGGGTCTGGAGGCCGGGGCCGCAGGTCTCTTGGGCCCCCGGGCTGGTCCGCCGCAGGTACCAGGGCACCAGCTGACATTTCCTCCACTTGTGGGTCTTCCACCTGGGGGTGAAAGGTCACACGCGTGAGGGGGAATCCTCCCAATGGATGTTGGAATGTCCGTACATTCCGACGTCTGATTTGAATGTCAAGGTCAACCCAAACTAAACCTAAACTAGCTTAACTCAACTAAACCTAAACTAGCTTAACCCAAAAACTAACCTTAACCTAAAAACTCGCTTTAAAACCTTAAAGCCTCCCAATCAGGGGAGTTTTTTTGTCAGCTGCTTAAAAAGTACAGTGTGTGTGTGTGTGTGTGTGTGTGTGTGTGTGTGTGTGTGTGTGTGTGTGTGTGTGTGTGTGTGTGTGTGTGGTCGTACCTGAAGCCGGGGCACACCTGGGGGAGTTCACAGTCCCTCTCCTCCTCCAGGGGTTCAGGACAGTCCTGGCCTCCGTTGGCGGGGAGCTGGATGACTAGCCGGCCCCGCGACTGCTTGGGCTTCACCGCGGTAGCAGCTAGACACAGACGGGGAGACAGAGGGACAGCTCAGTGAGAGGCTCCATCCGTCTCCCATCAATCTATCTGTCAACCCATCACCCATCCATCCATTATCATCCATCATCATCCATCCATCATCCATCATCATCCATCCATCTATCATCCATCATCATCCATCCATCCATCATCATCCATCCATCATCCATCATCCATCATCCATTCCATCCATCATCCATCCATCAATCCATCCATCCATTATCCATCATCCTCATCCATCCATCCATCCATCATCCATCCATCCATATCATCCATCATCCATCCACTCATCATCCATCCATCATCCATCCATTATCCATCCATCCATAATCAAGCCATCTATCCATCATCCATCCATCATCCATCCATCCATAATCGATCCATCGATCCATCCACCCATCATCCATCCATAATCCATCCATCCATCATCCATGTATTCTGAATTTGTCCATCTCCAGGTTTTTCCTCCGTGCCTCGCCTGTGTTCCTGTTGACACCTTGTGCCAGCCTGGCTGGAGGATTCATCAAAGTGAAAGCAACCCCTGCTTTCACTGTCGTCACGGTGAGACCCTTTTTATGAGCCTGTCATCAGGCGGCGGAGACGTTTGATTGTGATTCATCGAGAAGAGATGAGACGCACATTAAAATAACGAGCTAAACTCGTTCGTAACAGGTGGGCTTCCGCAAACAAGGGGCTGCAATAATCACTGGGGTAACCACGGAAACCACATCCAGAGAGCATTTATTAATGAAGTGTGCAGGCCGACAGTTTACGGGCTCGGTGTCTACGAGAAAGAGTTAATTAAAACCAGACGTGTGTCTCTGGCTGTCCGTGACCTAGCGTCTGCAGTGTGCATGGGCGCCGGCTAATTCTGTGTACAAGGTGAACATATCAGCGCTAATCAAATCTAACTCCACCACCGCTGCCTGCCGTCCGCCAGCGGCCCGGACGGGAAGATTTATTTCCCGGAGTCCCGGGAGGGGGTCGTCGACATGTGAACGATGATGATTTCGCGGCGTAAATCAATTTAAGGCGTGTTCGCCAGCTGGGGCGATGGCCGCCTGTCAGAAGTGACCTCACAGGAAATCAGCCATTTTCTTTCATTTGTTTCTCCTTCACAGGCAACAGCAACAGCGACACAACAGTGTGTGTGTGTGTGTGTGTTGGTGTGAGTGTGTGTGTGTGTGGGATGAGTGTGTGTGTGCGTGTTGGTGTGTTTGTGTTGGTGTGTGTTGGTGTGTGGTGTGTCCGTTGTTGTGTGTGTGTGTGTGTGTGTGTGTGCGTGCGTGCGTGCGTGCGTGCGTGCGTGCGTGCGTGTGTGTGTGTGTGTGTGTGCGTGCGTGTGTCTGTGAGTGTCTGTGTGCGTGTTGGGATGTGTATGTGCGTGTGCGTGTGCGTGTGTGTGTGTGTGCGCGTGTGTGCGTGCGTGTGTGTGTGTGTGTGTTTGGGTGTCCAAAGCACGTCCTACAACATGTCCTGATGTGTTCACAGTTCGTCATCAGAAACCAGACGTGAGAAATCTGCAAGCAGAACTAAGAAGCAGTGAGCAGTGTTCTCAGCAGGCCTCCGAGTCTCAACATAGTTTGATGAATAATGTTCCATTTAAAAAGTCTTCCGTAGCCCCTGCATAATAAATAGCACAATGCTGTTATTATTACATAAGTGCTTAAAAGTCCCCCTCCAAACATTTTCAGTTCCAGTTTTTCCTTCTCCAACATTTCTCTCACAGCAGCAGGACTCAATATTAAAAGTTTGAGGTTTGGTAACAATATTGTGCATAATCTAGATAAGGAATGAGCACAGATAGATAGACAGTAGATTGCTTGCTTGTGAAATCGTATTTAACATGGATAGATAACATTAGGATTTAAATTGCTTTTAGGGAGCGAGGCGCAATATGCTTCCAGGAACTCATGGATGAACATATTTCTCCCTTGAACTGCTGGCTTGCAGTCTCTTAGTGGGAGAAATGCTTCCTGTAGTATCCACAGTTTTTGCTGTTAATGTTAGAAATAGTTCATATACTGGTGCAAAATGGTAAAAGAAAAAGTGGGTCACTGTTGAGTAGATCCTCAGGGTTTGGTGGCACAAGATAGTTTGGAGGTCTGCAGACGTGAAATAGTTTGCAGGCAGCAGAGGATCTTCCAATACGTGATTTAATATGTATATGTGGTATAAGTACACTTTAGCTGCACTATTTAGCTGTTTAGTGGACTTTTAACAGGGATTTCAGATTTGTGTCATTAAGGAGCCAGGGGCATGAGGGGCGTCTTGCTCTGGGATGCCTGCAGGTTAGCTTGTGGACGTCTTTGGGGGATCAGAGCCAGTACCTTTCTGCAGGGACCCGAGCCGCTAGTATCACGGGGGGGGGAGGAAGGCGGCGGAGGGGGACCAACCTGTGTCACAGGTGAGAAGGCAGGGGGTCCAGTCGCTGAAGGGGGTCACGATGCAGTCCTTCTTACAGGGCAGGCTGCAGGGACGCATGGTGCCTGGGCGGGGCGCTTCTGGACACCTATATGCACGCATACACACACACACACACACACACACACACGCACACACACACACACACAGGCATTCAGAAACAGTGGTTATAAAGTCATCAAGTCAATATAAACGAACAACAAAACAAACTAAACAAAATATATAAATCATTGAAAGCTAACAGAGGATGACTTGCACAATGTCTCCTCCACATTATTGAAGATCCCTCCTCTGTGTGTTGCGTCTGTCTACCGTCTACTGTTATCTGGTGCCACCGTCAGGGTAGAATAATCACCCGCCGGCTCCTCGGACGGTGTCAACAGAACCCCGCATTATAAGACACTGTAGTAGAAAGCCTCCTTCGGGATGTTTCATTCATGAACTACAGAGATCCAGAGAGTGTACAGTCTAACTGTTTAAAGGAAAAAAAAAAACTGCTACTGCTAGCATGCACAATGAGGAGCCGGACCCCTACTGGTCCGGCTCTCCTGACTGCACTTAAACATCCGTCACCCACATGATGATCCGTCAAAGTCACGTCGTCGCGCCCCATTCTTGCCTCAGAGCATTTTTCACATGAACGCAACTGAACG
>PIJE02000013.1:392908-402908 GCA_002895965.2 Coryphaenoides rupestris
ATTGCACTGTGAGGCCAAGCTGTCTCTACATCTCTCTCTCTCTCTCTTCTTCAACACTCTCGCTCTCTTTCGCTCTTCAACACTCTCCCCAGCTCCTTCTGCATGCATTTTTTTCCCAGTGTTCACTTGATGTAATTAATAGAAAGGTTTAAAGGCCTCTCTCTCTCTCTCTCCCTCTCCCTCCCCCTCGCCTCTATCTTGAGAAGGTCAATTAGGCGTCGGCGCAAACGTCTGAACGAATGATGAATCTCAATTAGCGTTACTGTTTATAATGATTTAGTCATTTGGGTCACTTTTGATCAAAAGTGACTTCAAGAGTGAATTCAGACACTGATAATTAAGGAGAATGTAGCACAGGGGGTGGGCACAGCTCGCTCCAGGAGACCTACAGGGTCGACACTGTGGACACTGGGGATCGAACCCAGTAACTTTTGGCCTGGGAGTCGAAAAGAGAATCCAAGCCATGAATTGCTCTGCCAGTTCCTTTTATTTAAGTGCTGAGTAACAGAATACTTGGCAAACAACTGTCTTCCAAAGCTCCAGTGTACCAAAGCTCAGAGCATCTTGTTGTGTATTGTCTATACAGAGCCAATACCAAGCCAATTGGATTTCCTTCCTTGTCACGTGTCTTGATTGAGTTAACCCAGAATCAACACTCAATACGGACCAATTAACCGCATTGACGGACTGAACGCAGCGAGTGTCATCTCAAATCAAGCTGCGAATGAGAGAGAGCCCGGAATGCCCTGCAACCTTTCCTGAACTGCAGTGAACGCAAGTCTGTCGATCTCCCTTTTTTCTCCCTTTCAGCCTGACTTGTGGGGGCTGCGTGGCTTGGAGGCTGTTGCTGTTGCAGGCTGGTTGTTATTCCAGCCGGGTTCCGCAGAGTGCAGTGAGCAGCGAGCGCTGCTGGCTTTAGGAGCCGCTGTGAAGCTTCGGGGAGCGATGAGGAACATTAGAAACACTCTCCCGGGAAATAAATAAAGCAACAAAAAAAAATAGAGCAAAAAATATCTAATTATGTCAGCTCCCACGGGACTGACACGAGGGGTTCAGAGTGGCACGTGGGCAAGCACACACACACACACACACATGCAGGCACGCGCACACACACACACACACACACACACACACACACACACACACCACAATGCACACACACCCATGCACTGCACGCATGCATAGATGCAAGCACATACACACACACACCATAGAAATACACATCACACACACGCACACATATGCTCAGATGTGTGTGTCTGTGTTCAATCGAGCAGTCTGACTTGCCGCTATAATATTTCATAGTGCTGTACTCCCGTCCTCCACAGCATACAGAGTGAGGGAGAGTGAGCGATCGTGGAAGCCACACAGAATCAATCTGTTAGTACACTCGGCTCACGCCACCGGAGACAGCATCGGCTCTGGAACACTTCCATTTGCTTCGAGCCAGGTCTATAACTTATGTGTGCGTGTGTGTGTGTGTGTGTGTGTGCGTGTGTGTGTGTATAGTGTGTCAAGGGGGGGGGGGGGCAAAGTGTTTGTATTTGTGTGCAGCATACCTGTATGTGCATGTGTGTGTGTCTCTCTGTGTGTGTGTGTGTGTGTGTGTGTGTGTGTGTGTGTGTGTGTGTGTGTGTGTCTATGTGTGTGTGTGCGCATGTGTCATGTGTTTGATTTTGTTTGTTTAAGTGAGAGAGATGTAGACGAGAGCGAGAGACAATGGCCTTTAGCACATGCATGATGGAAGTACTTTGTGTGTCCGTGTGTGTCTGTGTGTGTGTGTGTGTGTGTGTGTGTCTGTGTCTGTGCGTGCGTGTGCATGTGTGTCTGTCATTTTGGGGTTCTGTGCTGAACACACACACACACACACACACACACACACACACACACACACCACACACACACACACACACACACACACACACACACACACACACACACACACCACACAACAACACCACACACCACCACACACCCACACACAGCTGGTGGGTTATATCTGTATTATATCTCCTCTGCTGTGTTGCTAGGGTGGCAATGTGGGTCTGAATGGAAAAAAAAAAGGGACAACTCCATTCCGTCTCATTTGGTTTAAGTCAGCCATGATGAGAGCTTCTGGAAGCTGCTCCCTGAGCAGGAGGGAAATTCACCGCAAAGCCCCCTGGGAACAGTGCCTGTCACCTGCTGTCAACACACCTGTACAGGTAGTGGTGAGTGTGGAGCTACATACACAAGCAGCTCTGAACTCCCCTATCTAATAGCTGTAGCATTAAGAAAAGATTTTACATGTATTATTTACATATATGTACATATATGTATATATATTTACTCTATATATGTATATATATACACAGTATATTACAATGATCGGACAAGTTTTTCTGGGGAAAACGATAATTAGAGTGATTTATAACCACGTTTCTTTTTGTTCCGTCGTTTTCCTTGTTGAGCACTTTGTGTTGCTGTGTTGCGTGGCGGGGCGCCCCATTAATAAAGTTGGATTTGATTTGATTTCTGAACGTCATTATTCCGCCTGAACTTTTCAATTCCTCGGACTCCAGAGCAGAGAAAGAGAAGAGAAAGAGAAGCAAGAGTGTGCTGCTCCGCGGAGACAGACCTCCTGTGCTATGAGAGCTTCGGGGGAAGTTTCACGGCGCTGAAGAATGCACCAAAGTGTCACGTCTCTCCGCCCCAAGAATTCAAGAAAGTATGAAAAGTGCCGGAGGTGCAGGAAGGTCTCGGTAAACCAACACAACATAAGCGTCAAACGAGGCTCCTGAGGGCGGCTTATTGATGATACTATTTCACTCCCAGATTCACCGTTAATCCCCACTTGTTCTAAAAGGTGGCACTCAGGTCAGGAGTTTGTTATTTCAGCTCACTTATGTCTTCCTGGCCGGATATGAATGGCCACTCCATCCGCCGTTTTTTAAATGGAGATGGAGAGAAATGGAGAGAAACTGAACTGTCAGAAGTGGTGGGTTAGTGGTGGCCGGTGTGGGGATGGATGGGTGAGGGTGGGTGGTGGTGTGGTAGGTGGGAGGGTGGGGGGTGAGTGAGGAGAGTGGGAGTGAAGAGAACAGCGGTGGCACCTCGGGTCTGGAGGCCGGGGCCGCAGGTCTCTTGGGCCCCCGGGCTGGTCCGCCGCAGGTACCAGGGCACCAGCTGACATTTCCTCCACTTGTGGGTCTTCCACCTGGGGGTGAAAGGTCACACGCGTGAGGGGGAATCCTCCCAATGGAATGTTGGAATGTCCGTACATTCCGACGTCTGATTTGAATGTCAAGGTCAACCCAAAATAAAACCTAAACTAGCTTAACTCAACTAAACCTAAATTAGCTTAACCCAACTAAACCTAAACTAGCTTAACTCAACTAAACCTGAAACTCGCTTAACCCAACTAAACCTGAAACTAGCTTAACCCAACTAAACTTGGACTCGCTTAAAACCTTAAAGCCTCCCAATCAGGGGAGTTTTTTTGTCAGCTGCTTAAAAAGTACAGTGTCGTGTGTGTTGTGGTGTGTGTGCATGTGTGTGTGTTTGTGAGGTCGTACCTGAAGCCGGGGCACACCTGGGGGAGTTCACAGTCCCTCTCCTCCTCCAGGGGTTCAGGACAGTCCTGGCCTCCGTTGGCGGGGAGCTGGATGACTAGCCGGCCCCGCGACTGCTTGGGCTTCACCGCGGTAGCAGCTAGACACAGACGGGGAGACAGAGGGACAGCCTCAGTGAGAGGCTCCATCCGTCTCCCATCAATCTATCTTGTCAACCCATCAGCCCATCCATCCATTAAACTCATCCATCTATCATCCATCCATTCATCCATCATCCATCCATCCATCCATTATCCATCCATCATCCATCCATCCATCATCCATCCATCCATCATCCATCCATTATCCATCATCCATCAACAAATCATCCATCCATCCATCATCCATCCATTCGTAATCCATCCATCCATTAATCCATCATCCATCCATCCATCCATCCATCCATCATCCATCCATCCATAATCGATCCATCGATCCATCCACTCATCATCCATCCATCCATCATCCATCCATTATCCATCCATCCATAATCAAGCCATCTATCCATCATCCATCCATCATCCATCCATCCATAATCGATCCATCGATCCATCCACCCATCATCCCATCCATAATCCATCCATCCATCATCCATGTATTCTGAATTTCTCCATCTCCAGGTTTTTCCTCCATGCCTCGCCTGTGTTCCTGTTGACACCTTGTGCCAGCCTGGCTGGAGGATTCATCAAAGTGAAAGCAACCCCTGCTTTCACTGTCGTCACGGTGAGACCCTTTTTATGAGCCTGTCATCAGGCGGCGGAGACGTTTGATTGTGATTCATCGAGAAGAGATGAGACGCACATTAAAATAACGAGCTAAACTCGTTCGTAACAGGTGGGCTTCCGCAAACAAGGGGCTGCAATAATCACTGGGGTAACCACGGAAACCACATCCAGAGAGCATTTATTAATGAAGTGTGCGGGCCGACAGTTTACGGGCTCGCTGTCTACGAGAAAGAGTTAATTAAAACCAGACGTGTGTCTCTGGCTGTCCGTGACCTAGCGTCTGCAGTGTGCATGGGCGCCGGCTAATTCTGTGTACAAGGTGAACATATCAGTGCTAATCAAATCTAACTCCACCACCGCTGCCTGCCGTCCGCCAGCGGCCCGGACGGGAAGATTTATTTCCCGGAGTCCCGGGAGGGGGTCGTCGACATGTGAACGATGATGATTTCGCGGCGTAAATCAATTTAAGGCGTGTTCGCCAGCTGGGGCGATGGCCGCCTGTCAGAAGTGACCTCACAGGAAATCAGCCATTTTCTTTCATTTGTTTCTCCTTCACAGGCAACAGCAACAGCGACACAACAGTGTGTGTGTGTGTGTGTGTGTTGGTGTGAGTGTGTGTGTGTGTGGGATGAGTGTGTGTGTGCGTGTTGGTGTGTTTGTGTTGGTGTGTGTTGGTGTGTAGGTGTGTCCGTTGTTGTGTGTGTGTGTGTGGCTGAGTGTGTCTGTGAGTGTCTGTGTGCGTGTTGGGATGTGTATGTGTGTGTGGGTGAGTGTATGTGTGTGCGTGCGTGCGTGCGTGCGTGCGTGCGTGTGTGTGTGTGTGTGTGTACACGTGTGTGCGTGCGTGTGTGTGTGTGTGTGTGTGTGCGTGTGTGTGTGTACACGTGTGTGCGTGTGTGTGTGTGTGTGCGTGCGTGCGTGCGTGCGTGCGTGCGTGCATGCGTGCGTGCGTGTGTGTGTGCGTGTACACGTGTGTGCGTGCGTGTGTCTGTGAGTGTCTGTGTGCGTGTTGGGATGTGTATGTGTGTGTGTGTGAGTGTATGTGTGTGCGTGCGTGTGTGTGCGTGTGTGTGTGTGTGTGTGTGTGTGTGTGTGTGTGTGTGTGTGTGTGTGTGTATGTTTGGGTGTCCAAAGCACGTCCTACAACATGTCCTGATGTGTTCACAGTTCGTCATCAGAAACCAGACGTGAGAAATCTGCAAGCAGAACTAAGAAGCAGTGAGCAGTGTTCTCAGCAGGCCTCCGAGTCTCAACATAGTTTGATGAATAATGTTCCATTTAAAAAGTCTTCCGTAGCCCCTGCATAATAAATAGCACAATGCTGTTATTATTACATAAGTGCTTAAAAGTCCCCCTCCAAACATTTTCAGTTCCAGTTTTTTCCTTCTCCAACATTTCTCTCACAGCAGCAGGACTCAATATTAAAAGTTTGAGGTTTGGTAACAATATTGTGCATAATCTAGATAAGGAATGAGCACAGATAGATAGACAGTAGATTGCTTGCTTGTGAAATCGTATTTAACATGGATAGATAACATTAGGATTTAAATTGCTTTTAGTGAGCGAGGCGCAATATGCTTCCAGGAACTCATGGATGAACATATTTCTCCCTTGAACTGCTGGCTTGCAGTCTCTTAGTGGAGAAATGCTTCCTGTAGTATCCACAGTTTTTGCTGTTAATGTTAGAAATAGTTCATATACTGGTGCAAAATGGTAAAAGAAAAAGTGGGTCACTGTTGAGTAGATCCTCAGGGTTTGGTGGCACAAGATAGTTGGAGGTCTGCAGACGTGAAATAGTTTGCAGGCAGCAGAAGATCTTCCAATACGTGATTTAATATGTATATGTGGTATCAGTACTCTTTAGCTGCACTATTTAGCTATTTAGTGGACTTTTTAACAGGGATTTCAGATTTGTGTCATTAAGGAGCCAGGGGGATGAGGGGCGTCTTGCTCTGGGATGCCTGCAGGTTAGCTTGTGGACATCTTTGGGGATCAGAGCCAGTACCTTTCTGCAGGGACACGAGCCGCTAGTATCACGGGGGGGGGAGGAAGGCGGCGGAGGGGGACAACCCTGTGTCACAGGTGAGAAGGCAGGGGGTCCAGTCGCTGAAGGGGGTCACGATGCAGTCCTTCTTACAGGGCAGGCTGCAGGACGCATTGGTGCCTGGGCGGGGTGCTTCTGGACACCTATATGCACGCATACACACACACACACACACACACACACACCACACACACACACACAGGCATTCAGAAACAGTGGTTATAAAGTCATCAAGTCAATATAAACGAACAACAAAACAAACTAAACTAAATATATAAATCATTGAAAGCTAACAGAGGATGACTTGCACAATGTCTCCTCCACATTATTGAAGATCCCTCCTCTGTGTGTTGCGTCTGTCTACCGTCTCCTGTTATCTGGTGCCACCGTCAGGGTAGAATAATCACCCGCCGGCTCCTCGGACGGTGTCAACAGAACCCCGCATTATAAGACACTGTAGTAGAAAGCCTCCTTCGGGATGTTTCATTCATGAACTACAGAGATCCAGAGAGTGTACAGTCTAACTGCTACTGCTAGCATACACAATGAGGATCAGTCTTTTAAAGGACCCCTACTGGTCCGGCTCTCCTGACTGCACTTAAACATCCGTCACCCACACGATGATCCGTCAAAGTCACGTCGTCGCGCCCCATTCTTGCCTCAGAGCATTTTTCACATGAACGCAACTGAACGCCCTGAATGTGAACAACGGCAAAATATAACACCTTGGTCTTTGTGATAAGACATCTTTTTTTGTAGTTGGAAGTACTTTCGCGGCGGTTCGCTGTCATGTTGTCCACACACACTCTGAGTACTGAGCGACAAAAAAATTGATTCCATAAGACAGATGGTTTAGATTCGAGGCAGGCCGGGCAGCCCAGCGGGTGTTTCGCGCGAGCAAAAGAGCCGTCTTTGAATATTGACGAGGAACACATCCCCAGAATCACGCCCCTGGGTTCGATCCCCCCAGACCGGTACGGGGGCCCATGATATGTGATGACTTGTTAACAGTCAGCTCCTTCTGACCCATGAGGACTCAGAGGTCAAGTCCCGCTTGAGAGCCAACCACAGATGAACTGTCAGTGATATTGTATATATAGATAAATTGGGTATCTTCCTCTCTCGCCTCTCTGTCCCTGCCACCTCGCATCCCGCCACCCACACTAAATGGGGATATTTGTCGTTTATTGCACCTATTTCTTGTATTTTACGAGGGTCCTTGACGACGTTGAAAAGAGCTCCATCAATGAAGCGTATTGTTCTTATTATGATGATGATTATTTTTTATGATCAGTGTGTTTCCACCACATTGACGTACGTACCTATCCAGGTGAATAATCAACTGTGTGCCTTAACCTGAATACAAAGCCAGACCCGTTCCCTGAATCCGGGCCTCCTCCAGCTGTTGCCATGGGGAATCGTCTTGAGCCTTGATTCCATCTCAGCGTGAACGTGAAGTTCCGATGAGTCACGATTGGTATTATGCCGCTAAAGTCGGCGAGTAGCGACGCGCTAGCAGCTCGGCAGGAGCAGTCCACATTCTTGTTAGCGTAGTGCAGCGTAGCGTTATCGTAGCGCGTATCGTAGCGCGTATCGTAGCGCGTATCGGACCTTCTGTGGTGGACCCCCGAAAGGCGGCGTGTCACACTAATGTCACAGCACAACGCCAGCGGGGATTCATTTGTAAGACCGGCAAGGTAAAGATACAGGTAAATACATTTGTTTGCGACAGGAACAAATCCTCTGCTAGTTGGTCGACTGGTTGACTGGTGACACAGGAGGAAGTATTTACACTGGCGCCTGTCTCATTTAGCTGTGGCTAATCCTTCACTGACAGGGCCTTGTTTCACCGCGACATAACCAGACGCCCCGCCGCCAAGTGTATGAGCCAAACCCACCTGTACGGAGACATGGAACTGTTACATCAAACTGGAACATTGAACTGTACATTTTTCAGCTCCTCAGCTTGTTAACTTGTTGTTTTGTCTGTGTCTACACTTGCTGTTTTCAGGAATCATTTGTTGCCTGCTGTCTTGTTTATTCACCAGGGTTCCAAATTCTGATTGGACGTGACTTGATTAGGACCTCAAGTGGAGGAGCCTTAAGGTTTCCTTCAACTGTAATTGAGTTCCAGGCTCCATAATGATGGGCATTATCAAAATCTGGATGTTTCAAATTCAATTACATTCATGTTTAGCCCAGAGCCAAGAGCAGGCCACAGGTGGCCTCCCTCTGTGTCGGCCGCTACACCAGAATACATAATGTATGTATACACCAGAGAGCTGAAGAGTTTGCTAAACAAAGTTTTTGCTCAAAATTCCCCTTGCCTGTTTGTTTTGGCATGAATTGATTCCCTCTCGTGTTCAATTTCCTCTCTCAAATTGAACGCATAATGTGTCATATATTCGACCAGTACGCCTATAGTGTGTTGTTCGCTCGGTTTCCAATGATTTAGTTGTTCCTAGGAGTGAACAAGATGTTTAATTATAAACCCATTAGATTATGTCTCCTACGTCAAATGCCTCCATTTTCGGGGTTCAGCCTTGGTTGTGCCATCCCTTTCAGATCGCGGAAACTAAATAAAACCACGCAAAACACACACCAAATAAAATCAAATTACGATCACACCACCATAAGTCAAGCTGGCGCCAGGTGACTGAGTTCCCATAATGACCCTTTAACTGGTTTCTTATGAGGTGGGGGAAACCCACCACAGCCCCCACCTCCCCCCCCCCCCCCCCCCCCCCCCTCTGTTAAGGTCAAACAAACGTCCCTGAGCCGGTGTGTGTTGTGTGTGTGTTTGTAATCTGGCCGTTAGTGCTTTGAGTAATAACTAGCGTAGCCGCAGCCAGCGTGGTGGCAGATGGCGGAGAACAATGGTAAAACAGATTACAGTGTCTGCGGAGTAAAGAGAAAAAAAGACAAAATAAATATAAAACAAAAAACGCTGGCGGAAAAAGATAAGGGCTAATTAATTTCATTACAGAAATTACACCCCCAACAGAACAAGCCGCGTCGTTTGTTTAAGTTAGCGCCAAGACGACGAGACCAGAGGAGGGGAGGCTGTGAACACGGGTTTCCTCTGGCAGTCTCGCGCCTCTCTCTCTCTCTCTCTCTCTCTCTCTCTCTCTCTCTCTCTCTCTCTCTCTGTGTCTGGCCTCTCGTCTGGAGCACTGACACCTCTTCAGGAGGCAGGATCGTCTAGCGGTGGCTCCGGTGATGTTTTGAGTTTTTTATCGCTTGTCCGCTCTGCCAAAACCCAATTTCCCCTTCTCTTATTTTCTAAGAGCTGGGTGTACTTCAGTTAATAGTCCCCCATCCTCCCCCTCTCCTCTGGTGTCTGAAGTAATTGACCATGCTTAATGGCTTAGTTTAAATATGTGTTTGTTGTTTGAGTGACATCGCGGGCTGTGAGGAATTCTCGTCGCCGCCGTTCTGTTTGTTTGTCTTCTGAATGCATTGACAAGCCGTCGGCGTAATGAGAGACAATGATCCAGCAGAACAGGCTGCAGTGGAGGAGGAGCAGCGAGTCTCACCTTAACGGTGAATTAGCTTTCCTCCCGCTGCTTGACAAACTAACTAACTCTGCTCACTAAAAACCCATTAAGGAGCTGGCTGGCACCGGGTGTGATCATTGTGAA